>JAWPHD010000788.1:0-90000 GCA_037043455.1 Cyrtodaria siliqua | reverse complement strand
GTGAAAACATTTAATTGTATAATATTGTTCATTTCAAATTATATAGTATTTTTGTTGACAGGATAGTGATATTGTTTACCACATAGTGATTTCTGTCAGAGCAGGTGGTTTGTTTACATAACATTCCATTTCAGTGCATTTACTGATCAGTGACCTACATTCACTGCAGATTTTTGTTCAATTTGTAGACTGGTGTAGCTATATACTGACCAGCTGATGTTTGTTTACATCTGAGTACATCTGAGTACATCTGAGTACAGACTTGAACTTTCAGGTTCAATAATTGTTATTTGAATGTTTTGTTTTTAGATTCTTCATTTGATAATTCATTATTAGAATTTAGATTATTGAATTGAATTGAATTATTTATTATGTATTACAGTGTTGTTTAATAGGTATTAGGTAAATAATTTCAAGAAAGCTGATAGTTTATTGTTGAAAATAAATTATTTTGCGTTGACATTTGTTGATAACACAGATCTTACAGGTGTGAGTTAGTTTGATTTATTTTGGTATGTTGCGTGCATAGGGACGTGACATATATGATGAAATTGATATTTTAGCAGTGGTTTGAGTGCATATAGTTGTACACTTAGTGAAGTAGAGTGCATTTATTTGGACACTTAGTGAACTAGAGTGCATTTATTCGGACACTTAGAGAATTCAAGTGCATATATTTACTCTTAATTGAAGTTAAAGTGAGTATAGTGAATCATCATACTTCGTTATGGATGAAGATACTTCACCGGAGGCAAAGTGGGCATTGTCAGTGGAAACGACCCCTGAGGAAGGAAAATTAGTTAGTCCCATCCATTAGTAACCTTCAAGTGATATGATGGAACAAGTGCTTGATCGTTTGATGGACACGGTTACGAAGAGATTTGATATTGTCCCTAAAGTTCAGCCACTGGTTAAACATGAGACCAGTAAACTTTCGAGTCCTGTATTAGAGAGCATTAGAGAATCTCGGGCCATTATGGATATGTTGAGCCGTGAGACCGGTGCTATCCCGAAGGTACCGTATGCACCGTATGCTATGCCGCCGTATCTGGCCAAGAACGATTTATTTCTTCATAAATTTTGGACCGGACTCATCTCTGAACCCTTAAAGATAGAGACCGCCACAAATATAATTATACTACGTACTGCGACACTCTACTTAGAGAGATCCGGCAAGTGGAGATGGAGTTCAAGCTGAAACCTGGGCAGCAACAACAGAAGGTCGAGAACACACAGCCATTTATCAAGAAGGCACAACACAACCCTGGAACAGTCAAGCCACGAGTTGACAACTTTGACTTCAGGTTACAGGAGTTGGAGACTAGTATGCAGTCCATGCTAGATGCAAAGCTTGAAGCCATGTAGTCAAGACTGAAGGCTATGGATGGGAAGTTTGACCAGCTTATCCGGAATCTTGACCAGTCTCCAGCATCACAACATCCCCAGCAGCAGCAACATCAGCAGCAGCCGCAGTACAACAACCAATAACAAAGAGGCCGTGGAAGAGTCAATGGTTTCTACCATAGGGGCCCACGAAACTTCTACAGCGGCAGAGAGGACAGAACTGCTACAACAATAGAGGCCAGAACAACAATCCGCCAACAGAGTAACCGCCTCTGCTATAGGTCAAACAGAGACTGGTGAAAAAGTTGACCAACCCCAGTCAAGACCCAAAACTGACTTTGTCAATCGGTTGATTGGTGCAGCCAATGAGAGTCACATAATTATAAATAAAGCGTATCTCAAGGAATTGCTGGACTTGGGTTCTCAAGTGACCACTTTGTCAGCAAAAGCATTTAACGCTTACCTGGCAGACCACACTTATTTCCATTGGATTCTCTTGGACTTTCACTTCGTATGGCAGATGGTTCTTCTTTTAAGTTCTGATTACTTTGAGGCATCTATTTCTATTCCATCTTTAGCATCTTTTTACTTGGACATTCCAGTTCTTATCATTCCTGACATTGCTTTTAACTCTTCATGCCCAGTTATCATTGGAACTAACGTTCTCAGGAGATGTCGGTCTTTTCTGTCCACTGATTCATCTTATTCTGTTCCAGCTGAATGGCAGACAGCCATTGATAGTCTTAACCCTAAGACCTTTACAGTTAAGGCATGTTGGCGATAAACATTGACCGTTGGTCCGTTTCAGACCGTTATTATAAATGGAATCACAATATTTCTTGTGTTTGTCCCGGACTTGTAAAAATGAATTGTCAGTAGTCCAGAGTCAAAGTACCTGTAAGGACATGTAATGTCACAGCCAAGACACTTATCATTAATCCCAAGGCTCGCCTCTGTTATATTACTAAAGCCAAGGCGGATGATGATGTAGCATCCCGCCTGGGTGATCAAAGTACAAACAACACTGAAGATGACATGGGTGTTAAAGTTGATATGTCCAAGATTACACCAGAACAGGCATTGAGATTCCGCCAAGTGCTTGGTAACTGGAAACACATTGTCAGTACCGGCAACACTGATCTCGGAAAAACGAACCTTGTTAAACACAAGTCTTGGAAGACAACGCACCGATCAAGGAACCTTATCGGAGGATACCACCAGTCATGTTTGAGGAGATCAGGCAACATGTGAAGGAGATGTTAGATGCTGGTGTAATCAATAATTCTGAGGCTCCTTACTCCTCAAACGTTGTGCTCATCCGAAAACGTACTGGACAACTTAGTTTCTGCATCGACTAGAGGAAATACAATAACAAGACAAGAAAATATGCCTTCATGCTCCCCATATTCGATGACACCATAGCCACGCTATCATCAGCAAAGATGTTCAGCAAGTTGTACCTCCAGAGTGCATATTGGCAGGTAGAGGTGGCGGAAGACCGCCTTCTCTGTGGGTCCACTCGGCTTCTACGAGTGGAACTGCATGAGATTCGGGCTCACAAACGCCCCAGCTACGTTTCAGAGGTTAATGGAGAAATGCATGGGCGATATGCACTTAAAGGAATGTCTGACTTTCCTAGACGACATACTCATTTTTTCTAACACTTTTGAGGAACATATAGACCGAGTTGAGGCTATTTTCCAGCATCTGGATCAGCATAACCTCAAATTGAAAGCCTCAAAAGTCGTCAGTATCGTACCTAGGACATGTTGTCTCAGAGTATGGTATCAGCCCTTAAATACCCTTCTGGTGGGCCATAGTCTGCAGAAAAAGTCTAAACAGAAAGCTACCAATAAATTCCCCAAGAAACCAATTCCATGGGTTTGGGGTAAGGAGCAGCAGAGGGCTTTCGAAACCATCAAATACAGTTTTACCACCCATAGTGGCATATGCTGATTATTCTTTACCCTTTGTCTTGCACACCGATGCCAGCACGGTGGGATTAGGCGCGATCCTGTACCAGAAGCACGACGGTGTGGACCGGGTAATAGCCTATGCCAGTAGGAGTTTGGGACGCAGCGAAAGGAAGTATCTAGCACACAAACTGGAGTTTCTGGCCTTGAAGTGGGCAGTAACGGACAAACTGCACGATTACCTATATGGTACCAGCACCTTCAAGGTCATTACTGACAACAATCCCCTTACCTATGTATTTACAACGGCCAAGTTAGACGCCATAGGTCATCGCTGGCTTGCCGAGTTGTCCAACTACAACTGTACCATAGAGTATCGGAGTTTAGACGCGGGTGGACTTTCCCGTACCTGTGTATTTCAAGAGGAAATCAGCGCGATTTGAAATGCAGCAATATTATCTGCTCCATTCGTGGATTTAGTGTCATATTCTGTCTCTCCTCATGCGGCCGCTGAGGATATGCACGGGTTTGAAGACTTCAGTGCCATCAACTGGAGTGAGGAGCAAGACTTCGAACCCACTATTAGTACAGCACATGACCTTCTAAGTAGCAGTTTCCGACCCAGGGGAGGATGTACCAGGTCAGAGCCGAAAGATGTCCAGAAGTACTTCCGGGAATGGAGTCGCCTCATCATGCTGGACAAAGTCCTGTATAGAACCACTACTTTAGATGATCAAGAGGTCAGTCAGCTGGTTTTTCCAAGAATTGTCTAGAGTGACATCCACAATGATGCGGGACACCAGGGCTGGGCCGCCAACGATTCTATTGGCCAGGCTTTGAGAAAGCAGTTAACACCTGGGTGGAGCAGTGTCCAAGGTGCATCAGACGTAATACCCGTGTCAAGCCATGTGCAGAGTTGGTATCGATTCACATCACCCGACCTATGGAGTTGGTATGCATGGATTTCCTCTCCTTGGAACCAAGCAAGTGTGGCATTGAGAGCATTTTGGTGATCACTGATCACTTTACACAGGCCATTCCTTGCATAAACCAGACTGCGCAGACAACACCCAAAGCTCTCTTCGACAGCTGTTTCCGGTTCTACGGGTTCCCGGAGCGCCTTCACGACTTAGACGTTGTTAAAGATGTTGGGTACCTAGGAGGAAGAGGCCAAAACCGACTGGAAGACCTACATCGCACCCTTAGTCCAAGCCTACAACAGCACCAGAAGTGATGCTACGGGATTTTCGCCCCATTACTTCATGTTCGGATGGCACCCCAGATTGTCTGTGGATGCTTACCTAGGAACCAACATACCAGGGGATCGGGCCGAGAACCCAAAGACGTATGCTGCAAAGCTTCGCCACCGGCTAGAATTTGCGTACAGGGCCGCCGCGACAGAAGCTGTCAGGCAAGCATCCCGAAACGAGACGCAATACAAAAAGATAGTCCGATCGACTAAAGCTGAGGTTGGGGATCGAGTCCTAATCCGCAATGTAGGGTTGAAGGGTAAACATAAACTTGCAGGTCGCTGAAATCGATAGGTTTATGTTGTTATGTCAACGTCTAATGAGGATATCCCAGTTTACAGAGTCCAGAGACTCGATGGTATAGGGCCTGTTAGGACCTTACATAGGAACATGATCCTTCCATTGAACAGCATCCCAACAGATGAACCTATGGATAAGGGCGAAATCTGCAAATAAGCACCTCAGATCATCCCAAGGAGAAAGGGCCGCCATGCCAGAG
The DNA here is from genome assembly GCA_037043455.1 of Cyrtodaria siliqua. Taxonomy (NCBI): domain Eukaryota; kingdom Metazoa; phylum Mollusca; class Bivalvia; order Adapedonta; family Hiatellidae; genus Cyrtodaria; species Cyrtodaria siliqua. The sequence continues at coordinate 84,994 of JAWPHD010000788.1, read as the reverse complement.
TATCTCATCCAGACTCAGGCTCAGAGTCCCACAGGGGGAAATTTACATTTCCCACAGGGGGAAATGAGGAAACAACACAACACAAGTGGAAACCCCAAGGCCTCAGACCGAGATCTCAGAACCAATACCGAGTGCGAGTAAACAGTGCAGAGAAAAACCTACCCGATGCCCCGCCCCAAGAGCCATCTGTGATGTTGAACTGAACTTGCCTGACCAGACAACCGAAACCTCTGTTATGAGTTCCAGTGCACATCCGACTGAGGAGCACCTGCCAAGACAAACGGCTGATGTGGAAACAACCCACGAAACTGAGACGTTCCACCAGTCCGTGCCAAACCAGCCTACTGAGGTGGAACTAACAGGAGTGACGACCTACCGGTCCATACCGGAATCTCCACCCCGGCGACCGGTACGACAGCAGAAGGCACCGGACCGATACGGAGAATAGGTAGCTTCGATTCATGTGGTTTGGAATGACAATTCCAACACAAATAGCGAGATTTTTATTTAATTAAACTTGCTATTTCAGGGCAGTAATGAGAAGAGATTTTTAGGTACAGAAAGTTATTTATTGTATAAATTAGTTTCAGATTTTACACTAATTTATCTGTTTTTCTGTTATTTTACAGATTCAGAATTCCATTTGGGACAGATTATTGTGTAATTTGCATTATATTTATGCAATAATGTAAACTTGTATGTCTTGGATGCTAAGATTATTGTAATTAATAATTAATTAGCATTACTATTCTATTTTAGCTTATTTTTACCCTTATTTGGCAATTTCGGTATCGAAACCAGATATTTCGATGATAAGTTTATCGATATAGTGGAGAATGTCAATTTTGATATTCTATGTATTTGATATTTGCAAATGCTCCTTTAATGCATTCCGGCAAGTACCCCTTTAATGATGAAATTTAACCAACTTGACTTTACGATAAGGTCATGGCGACCTTGACCTTTGACCTACTGACCCAAAAACAATAGAGCTCCTTCTCTAAACTAGGGCAATGTATCTGTGTAATTTAATGAGTGTGGGAGTAGAGTTATCATGATTCAATGGAACGACACAAGTGTGTGGTCTTAGACATTCGAATTAACACAAATGCTTTCAAAAAAATGATTTAGCCATGCACTTTTACTTCATTACTTGTCACCGCGAAACGTAAAATAAAAACTACCGGACTTTCATTTAGGACATTTGGTATGGATGTTTCACAGCCGGGTTGAACGTCTGAAACATTCTCAGATATATAACTTCAAGAGTATCATTCATCCACAACTATTGGTTGTAACTCTGTTATGTTTGGGTATTCATGCTTACTTTATATTCTCTCTTTAAATGCATGTTGCGTAATAAACACTATAATGCATATTCCCGATAGTGTAAAGGGAAATAACTAAGGAGACCTTGCATAAGTTGTTTGCAAGGACAATTGTCGCTAACACGGTATATTACGTTACGTTGACTCTAAGTCAAAGGAATCGCATGAATCATCGCACTCCAGTTTTACAGTTAATTAGTTTCAGTCCGGTCAGACTTTAATAATTGGGGTTTAGGTTTTCATACTTGTTTTTCTTAGATCTGAAAACATAAATTAACGCATTTCAGACTGATACTTTGCTGACTGTTTCAATCCAACAAAATATGTGAAATAGGTAACTGAATACGTGATACATATGACTAAATACGTGATACATATAACTGTTCACGTGATAATACAGATGACTGTATACGTGATACAAATGACTGAGTACGTGATACAGATAACTGTATACGTGATAATACAGATGACTGAATACGTGATACAGATGACTGTATATGAAATATGGATAACTGAGTACGTGAAACAAATACAGATGACTGAGTATGTGATACAGATAACTGTATATGTGATAATACAGATGACTGATTACGTGATACAGATGACTGTATATGAGATATGGATAACTGAGTACGTGAAACAATATACTGAATACGTGATAAGATGACTGTATACGTGATACAGATAACTGAGTATGTGATACAGATAACTGTATATGTGATAATACAGATGACTGATTACGTGAAACAGATAACTGAATACCTGATATAGAAAAATTAAAACGTGATACTGATAACTGTATACGTACTAATACAGATGACTGAATACGTGATAAAGATGACAGAATACGTGACAAAGATGACTGTATACGTGATATAGATGACTGAATACGTGATACAGATGACTGAATACGTGATACATATGACTTAATACTTGATACAGATGACTGAGTACGTGATACAAATGACTGCATACGTGATACAGATTACTAAATATTTGATACAGATTTCTGAATAGGCAGCTAAATGTTATGATGTTTGTTTGTTTGTTTGTTTATATGGTGTTTTAAAAGGGAATATATTAAAATCGCCTCCGTTTTTCCGTCCGTCCGTCTGTCCCTCTGTCCATCTGTCCGTCCGTCCGTTACCGAATCTCCTTTTTAACCATAGCGGAAGTTAGTTTGTGGATGACATCCGCACATGATTACGACGTGCAAGAGCAACTTTTTGTTTTGGCTCCGAGCCCGGGGGCCCTCAGTGTGTATGTGTGGGGTGGGGATGGGGGGCGTTCAAAATGTCAAAAATACTAAATATTTAATTACGTTGTCATTTTTCCTTATTTTGCGCATAACTTGCTGGTAAAGAATATTTTGACAAAAACAATCAATACCCAAAATTAAAACCCATTTTTCCTGGGTTTTCTTACCTGATTCATACAGTTTTTCACTATCCATAACAACCACGTTACACAATTGTATTGACATGTCATACTAGTAATAAATACTTGTGTGTGGTTAATGGGAGGGAAAATTGTTGTGTACACAAATGAGCGAGGTTATTTCATAACAAATAAACCCGAGATATATTGATTACGGCGATAAAAGTGTGGTATTCACAGGCTTTCGTTCGTGCCTCATATCGGTTTTGCTGATCTCATCAAATTACACCCGTTGCTTGCATGCAAACATCTGGTTATTGAAATACGTACTGTTGTGTTTCAAAGCTTGTATATTGGAACACTATCGTTTGCTCAAATCGCCTAGTCCATTGAGAATTTTAGTATACGATAGTGTCGTAGAGAACATGCGGATCCAATTTCCCTTTCTATGTGGAAACAGTTCTTAAAACAAGAATATCGGTAGAACCGATGGATGCTCTCCGAATTGGGTGCTTTGTATTACAAAGGGCAATATAATTTAAATGAAGCTAGCGCTATGGTTCTTATGCTCTCTCGCATTGCCCTTTATTATTGCTTGAATTTCGAGTCATATTCCGGACAAAAATTATATCTACACAATTACCAAGGGAATATCTCTAATTTGAATGAAGATAGAGTAAGGGTTTTTATGTTCTGCACCTCCTCTTATATTCCGCTATTATTGTTTGAGGTTTCATTGCAGTCCCGTTAGTAGGATTTGAGTTATGCTCCAGACAAAAATTATAAGTATAAACTTACCAAGGGCAATAACTCTAATTTAAATTAAGATAGAGTTATGGCTCCTATATTCTGTACCTACTCTCATTGCCCTCTATCATAGTGTGAAGTTTCATTGCAGTCTCATTCATAGTTTTAAAGTTATGCTCCAGACAAAAATTAAAAATATAAAATTACAAAGGGCAATAACTCTAGTTTGAATGAAAACAAAGTTACGGTTATTGTGCTTTGCAATTGCTCATATTACCCTTTATCATTTCAATGCAGTCCTATAAGTACTTTCGAAGACAAGATGTTTCTATTTGACTACTATGTATATATGCATTAAAAATACAAAGTTCGATAATTCAGTGGAAAATTATCAAACCGAAGCGTCATGACAATTTGCGCATCTCCACTTGATATTGATACTTTCTAGCAAGTTCGCGAAATTCTAACAAGGGGTTATAGAAAAATAGCCCGGACTACTATGTATATATGCATTAAAAATACAAGGGTCATAACTCAGTGGGAAAACTATCGAACTGAAACGTCGCGACAATATGCGCATGTCCACTTGATATTGATACTTCCTAGCAAATTTCGCGAAATTCTAAAAAGGGGTTATAGAGAAATAGCCCGGACAAGATTTTTCTATATGACTACCATGTATATATGCATTAAAAATACAAAGGGCCATAAATAAGTGCAAAATTATCGAACCATTATCGAACCGGAACGTCACGACAATATGCCCATCTCCACTTGATATTGATACTTCCTAGCAAGTTTCGTGAAATTCCAACAAGGGGTTATAGAGAAAGAGCCCGGACATGAAATGCACGGACGGACGGACGAATTTTTCTGGGAGCATAATTATAGATACCCGTATTAACTTGTTACAGTTAAGCCTTATTTATTTGCTCCGAGACCTAGATTATCAGTTCGTAATTTGAAATCGCGAATCCAAGAATTCCATAACAAATTTGTTTTAGTTCGTGCTGATAAAGCAGCTACTAATGTAAATAAGTACTGAAAAGTGGATCCATTGGAAGCAACAAACACAAACAAGAGAAAAAAGTAGCAGACTCGGTTTTAATCAGTCTGTTCATGAAGTATTGTTAAACGCATACATTACATAAATGTTTTATCTCTGAAACTTGGGAGCACTAAGTCCAGTCCAATATACTGAGGAAGGTATATATATATATATATTTATATATATATCCCATGTGGAGCGAAGCGATGTTGCATATGCCCGTACATCATGGAGTCTGACACGTTCACCGATGTAAACGGGAATACATACAAAGTAAGGAACTTGATCACCTGCAAATCAACCAATGTAGTGTATGCAGTGTACTGTAGGTGTTGCCAGGGAAACATCTATGTGGGAGAGACGGGCGATACCCTGTATCAGAGACATTTGCTTAACCTATCCCGAATACGGACACAGTACAAAGATCCGGTGGCAGCACACTTTTATACAGATGGACACAGTGTCAGTGATTTTAGAGTGATGGGTTTGGAGAAACTGAATGGGGACGAGCAATACCGGAAAACCATTGAGCAGTTATGGAAGAGTAAGCTGCGAACATACCGGTCATATGGCGTCAATCTGAAGGAATAGCGCGCCATTACACTCGACGTTGTGACGCGCCCACTACGACGTCACGTCCGTTTTACTTGTATACATTGAGTAGTAAATTAGCCCTGGTGAAGGACGCAAGTCCGAAAGCTTGGCGGAGTTAACAATTTTAACATAGAGTCTTTATTTTTTTTATATATATATTTGTTATAACACTGTGACCACGTTCAAGGTTGGGATAGATGAAAAAGCAAAACCAACATCCAACTATGTACAGGATTCCTAAATAACACAAACAGCCTTATAAAGTTCGCTTTATTTCTAATTCTAGTGACGGCACCACTACCAACATCTCCAACATTTTTAATATCCTGCTATTAAGGGTCATGATTGTCTTGCAAATCACATTGAATTATACAGGGAATTTGCAAAGTTATAGAAATAACTTATTTTTCAGTATTTTTACACAGAAATTCAATACAAACTCTGTACATACCAACACAGGTAGAAGGAGCAATTTAGAGTATAAAATCACATGTTTTCTTTTCCAGTATTCCTTTGTTAGACCAATCCGACCAACCAACCAACCAAACAACCAACAAACCAACCAAACAACCAATAAACTGTGCAATTCTTGTAGCAGATTATTTTTTTGGTATATCTATGAAAGAGATTTCACGTTGAATTTTTCACCAGGCAGATACCATCGAATCCTTTCATAAAATATCTCGGTATCTGGACATCATATTGAACTGAACATCGACAACCTTTTTTTTTGTACTATGGTTTATACTTTAATAAACGCCACCATATATTTTAAATATATATATTTTGTAAATTTTATTTGTGTTTTCATAGGACTATGTTTATCATTGTTGTTCTATCCAGTTATTTTTTTCACCACCAACAAGAGGCACTTCTGGTACCGTCGGGATTAATAGGCTCATAACGACACTGTTTCATCTCGACGGTTCCACAAGTGTTTCTTCTTGGTGGTGAAAAGAGCAACTGGGAAGACACTAGCCAGATCTAATTGTGGATGCAGGCATTAGAAAGAGCAGACCCAGTTGAGTAAACGTTCAAGTACCCTAAATATGCAATTCGTTTGCTTTCCATCTGAGCTCCTATTGCGCTCCGTTTGTATTTCATTTTTATAAATGAATTTGTTTTCAAAATGCATTAATTTGCGTTCTTGAATGTATTCAGCGTTTATAAACGAAACTGTGTTCATTTTCAAAAAACGCATGGAACTGCATTCCTGAACGCAACAAAATGCATGTGTTTAAATGCACAAACGGAGAAAATGTATTTGCTTTCGTTCGTGCAGCGTTTAATAATTGCAACATCTCTAACGATAAATACAACTGTAAGAACTTCAAATGTAAAAGATACCGTAAATGTAAAAACAGTCACAAATGTAAAAAAACGCTAACGCTAAATGTAAAAAAAGACATAAATGTAAAAGACACTTAGTCACAAATGTAAAATCGTGTCACCCTAAAAGACGCTAAATGTAAAAAAAATAATTTACCCACAAATGTAAAAAGTGAAAACGACAAAAAAAAAATTTGATTATTGAAACAAAACAAAAAAATGATTATATCGATTGAATGCTTACTATTTTGGTATATTACGTATATTTAGTATATAAAAACAGTTAAAAGTAATAACTAAAAGAAATAAATTTATATGCGAAGATTATTGGGTTTCAGTGATAAGTAACTACATATTTGTCTGTTACGGTGTAATGTAAGACTTTTACGCATTATAGAGTAGTGGTGGGATACACAGAGGGATAGGGTGGCGGGGTTACGGGAGACATGGGCAATGGGTTTTTCAAATAGCAAGTTTGTAATTTTTTTATCATTGTTGTTTAAGAGGGTTCCAGGGTCATTATTCATAGATATGCTGTAATGAATTCTGAATTTCTCAACATTTTAAAGAATACCTATTTTTGACGCTGAAATGTTGATGATTCCATACTGACTACATGCGATTGTAAATTCCTAGTAAACTCGTCTAAAAAGTTAAATGGTATAAAAACATGTTTTACAATGTTCAAAGGTTACCGTTTTACTTGCTGAAATGACGGTTTCGTGGATCAGTCTATTTTTTAGTGAGGAATTGGTTTACGCCCCTAAAAAGGCCTACGCCCTACTAAGAATGTGCAAATAAAAGTTGTTTTATCTAACATGAATCCGCCCATGGTATTTCTGTGCTGATGTGTATTTCTAGCACGTCGTGTTACAAGGGTGAATTGTAATCAATATGTAAGGCATGTCAAGGTATTTGAACAGAGAGAAGCGAGATCACCCAACTTGATTCGAAATGTTTGGTAGGAAGAACTGACAGTAAATATCGGAAAGAATGTAAAAAAACGGTCGTGGTGTGTTTATGTCTCCGTGAAACCATTTTTATTCAAAATTGTTTTAACACCCGTGACTTGATCTATTATTATGTTAATTTTTTGTTTCCAGTTCCTACCCAGATATATGCTTTTTTCTTTCGGCAGCTATTTTACGCTTGTGTAAAACCTTGCTTGTTTTTATTTATACATTATATTCCAGAAGTGTGACATAGCGCAAGAGGTGGTCCATACATTTTCGAACGCTCGCATGAACGTTGTTTTGTCTAAACGGTTGTCGTTTTTTTTCTATGAAATTATGACCTTTTCTACCCAAACATAATAAAGTGCAAAGAAAAATGCAAAGGTTAACCGATAAAATGCATTAAATCATGCTATACATTATTTTGTGAAGTAAATGATCCTCTCCTTTTACAGAACCTCCACCACATCGTTACAAAAAAGATGACCAAAATACGTCGACAAAGTAATTCTGGATTGTAAAGATACAAAACTAGCTTGAAAACATTGCGGAGGAGAGTGTCTGTTCAGAACCTAAGCCACCTCAATTTCCCCTTGTCATGCTCCCCGAATGGAGAGCATATAGTTCCGCTTTGTCCATCTGTCTGTTCGTCAGTCCATTCGCTAGGATAGTTTGTCCGGACCATAACTCGAAAACTACTTACGGGACTGCAATTAAACTTCATACGATGATAGAGGGCAATGATAGGTAGCACAAGAACCATAACTCTACCTTCATCCAAATTATAGTTATTGCCCTTTGTAAGTGTATACTTACAATGGTTGTCCGGAACATAAATAAAAAAACACTAAAGGAATTGGAATGAAACTTCAAATAATGATAGAGGGCATTGAGAGGTTCGTGTCTCTGTCCGTCCGTCCATTTGTATGTCTCTATGTCTGTCCGGATATCTTGTTTTCAATTGGATTTGATTTGTTTGAACGGTGTTTTACGTCAATTTTAGCACATGTTTTGCTATACATGACGGTCGATTTTTTTTGTGTAGAGGCAGACCACCCCATTTTTCCTTGGTAGAATAAGTGCTGTAGTTATCCTGACATCTATAGAAAAAGATCCAAAGTTGTCGTGTCGCATTAATACAGCATGGTGTCTGCATCGAGTCTATCTGCCACCGGAAATATCGTTTGCCAAACAATTACCATTATGTTCACAGGTGACCAAAACTGTCAAATGTTCTACTCGTTAAGCTATATAATCACTAAATGGTTAAAGAAATATAAAAAGATCGGACAGGGAAAGTAGCATTCAATGAGGACAGTCAACCACAAAACACAGGAACAAACACGCAAACAGACAAACAAGAAGGCAAAAGTTATAATAAATGCAAACGACATCACAAACACAAAAGGGTTGACAATAGGGCTACCGCCTTGGAACGGTCATTGGCAAAGTAGGCCACCGGGGTTTAAACCGGTTCTAGAGTGCACCAAACCTCACACTTACCCTACTGTCATCCCATTAGCACAGTATAAATAAAGAAATCCCCGCCATGATCTAATCTCTAACCGACAAGGCAGCATCAATAGGCAATATAAGTAAAACTCAAATATGGTCGTGTATATATAATACAAAACAACAATAGCCTAGAAAGCCACAATGAAGGTACTCAATGGCTTGGCAGAAGCCAGAGCAAAAAGAGAATAAACCATTAAGGGCACGACAAGAAAGGTCATAGACAAACATCAAACGCCACCGTCTTAATGGGCTTTAGGTAGGCGTCTTGACACTCGTCTTCTCATTTCAACTACGATGCAACCAATGTATTCATCACTGGACATGTTATCGTCGTCCTCTTCTGATTTCCATAATCGTATGTGCTTTTCCTAATCTGTAAATTTCTTCTTTGAGAATAACCCAGTCCATATGTGTTTCAAATTGTTTTGATTCCAGCACTTGACTGACATTTTCACTGGTGAAGCTTTCATCGCCAGCTGAAATGAAGATCAAACAGTTGACACCTACACCTGCGTGTACAGGTTACCCATGTTGTTTACATTCACGACATTGGTACACACAATAGCAAACCTATCTGTACTTGGATGTTTAATGACATAGTCAATCACTTGCATTGATTTTGTAACTGTCAGACGTCTGAAGTTAACAGGATTTAGTTAAGGCTCACTGTATTTGGTAAACATGTTCATTTGAAGAGTGCCGGGTTTGTCCTTGGTTGAAGTATTTCTGATTATATTTTGCCTCACCTTCTGACCATGTTCAGTCCTCCAGGTCCTCACCTTTAGCATTCATCTTTGGATAGATTTGTGACTTGGGACATGATAGAAATTCTAGATCCAGAACAGAAATATGACCGCCTGATGCAAGGTAGTGCGATCGTCTGTCTGTATGTGAAGTACCGGAATACACAGTCTGTTAGTTTCTTCATATTCTTATTTAAGACGCTGGCAAAAAGGCGGCTAACTTCCAGGACATCGGGCATTGGGTTTGCATTAGTATGATATTTTATCCAACATGATTTGAGTATTATTGTTTCATTGAAGTTATTTTAGTGTCAGACACATATTTCAGTATTATACAAAAAAGTCCAGAGCTTACATTGTATTACCTAAAGAAGCTAGGTCTCCCCAGTCTTAAACCCCGTACTAACCATCCTACTAATTCAAAGTTCTGTGCGCTCCCGACCGAGCTAATAATCTTATTTTACCAATAGATATATACGTATAGAACCGAAATTTTAATACAATGTTGATTGTGCAAACACCTACAACTCGTTTATGGGTAATATAATCTAACAACGATAAAATCGAAACCAAGAAAACGTATATTTAGGTAGTAAAACCTTATAACGTTAACCGACTATTTTATGTGTACAACGGGTTCAAACTATACAAAACGTACAAAAGAAACTATTCGTCTTCGGCTTATTATTCAAAAACGACTTCAACGACCTGCGTGTCTGCCATCCGAAATCGTCCATTTGGATACTCAATGTCTTTAGAAAGGTATTTTAATGCAATCTGTACAGTATAGTGTCCAACACCATGCGAAGAAATCCATGAAGGAATGCCGTACTCAACCAGTATGAGGTTTTTAAGTTGTGCGCGAGCTCTGTTAACTGCTTGAGACACATTGTCCAAACTTCGCATTTCGGGTTTTCAATAAACATGACTCAATGTGCAGATGTGTAAACAATGTTGTTGTTTTTTTCGTGTGTGTTTTGGCGCTACTGCAAGTATTGTAATATTGTAACAAATGGAGATTTTCAATTAAAGTAGTTATCCCGCCAAATAACGGCAAAAGTATACTACATAACCGTGTTCAGGTCATATAATAATGTATATGTTTCGTTCAAAAGTATAGGATTTTCACGGGTTTTAAAAATACCCATGATTGAATATGCGTAAAATGAATTATGAGTTGGTGACTGTTAATTCCACGCTGCAGTTTTTGGGGTTTGGCGTGGCTGGTTAAAGCCATTTCTTTTATGTTTATAGAGTTTGAATATTCAAAAAATGTATATATATATATACCTCGTCGTCAGTAAATTTAGAATCGATGTACAAAATTGTTGTAAAGTTTGACAGCTGCTGGCAGGTAGCTACTTTAAGGGAGAAATTGTGTAATTACATGTAGGCTAATGTAGGTACAGGCGGGATGTTTCGTTTTAAAGCAGCCTGAGTTCAGCTTGTGCTGGGATGCAGTTTCTTATTCATATATTTTATCTGATCTGATTGTATTTACTGATTTAAACTTGTTTTAAATAAATTTCCATCCTGTTAATCGCGTCCGCGTCCAAAATATTATATAGTTTGCGTCCCGCGTACCACGCCTCTGCGTCCGGAATACTCTATAAATCAGCCTGAATCCGGCATCCGAAAAGGGGGAGGTTTCACCTTCTATTATTGTAGGGAATAACAGTCTTAGTAAACCCTATCATTTTTCAACGTACTGCATGCTTGGTGGTGGACCCTTTTACAGTTCGCCACTATGCTTTCCTCTTTAATTGTACGATGACCGGACAGGCTGTGGACCCTATGATGACGCCTACCTAAAGCCCATTGGGACGGTGGCGTTTGATGTTTGTCCATGTTCTTTCTTGTCGTGCCCTTAAAGGTGTATTCTCTTACTACTCTGGCTTCTGCCAAGTCATTGAGTACCTTCCTTGTGGCTTTCTCGGCTATTGTTTATTTGTATTATATTTACACGAGCATATTTGTGTTTTACTTGTATTGCCTATTGATGCTGCCTTGTTGGTTAGAGTTTAGATCATGGCGGGGATTTCTTTATTTACACTGTCCTGTTTTAATGGGATGACAGTAGGGTAAGTGTGAGGTTTGGTGCACCCTAGAACCGGTTTAAACCCCCAGTGGCCTACTTTGCCACTGACCGTTCCAAGGCGGAAGCCCTATTGTCAACCCTTTTTGTGTTTGTGATGTCGTTTGCATTTATTATTGCTTTTGCCTTCTTGTTTGTCTGTTTGCGTGTTTGTTTCTGTGTTTTGTGGTTTACTGTCCTCCTTGAATGCTACTTTCCCTGTCCGATCTTTTTATATTTTTTTTCTAGTGTGTTTATTGTTGAAAACATAGCGTAATACAGTAATATGCAGGTGGGAAGATAATTAGTGTTGTAGGGGCGTTTCCCAAATATTTTAGACGGTTTGACATTTCATAAGGCGCCCATATCATTGTGTCAGGTTATATCTGTCACGCAACTGTATCTATTAAGTTAAGAATTAATTGCACCATACTTGCAATCCGATATGTACACCGAGTGCAGTTAGTATCATAATTGTGTACTGAGAAGGTCAATGGATCATCAAACATATTTAATTATTAAATTGCTTTTATAAAGCATGTGCCCATATGTTAATATCAGTTTTTGGTAAATGTTTAGTTGTTTATTCGTTGTTTTATAATACATTTGTATCATGATTTAAGCAATCAAACCCAAACTCAATTGCGTACATTCGTTATCTACTTCATCATTGAGATTATACGCAGCCTTCACAACCCATACATTTGCTACAGACGTATTATTTGTCACCTGCGGATTTTTTTTGGTCGTGACTGCACGACGCATTATATGAATAGTCATGCAATGCGTCGTATAGTATAACTTTTCCATTTTTTCAACGCGTTATGCGATTTGTGCTATTACGATATTCAATGATATGTTGTGATTGTGATAGTGTCTAGGCAACGTGAGAGATGTGCCTATCGTCCGTCTTTTACCACATTCCACCAATTATTCATTTCTACTTTAGCAAAAGTTAGTAATTGCGATACCAATCGACACATTTGAGTATACAGGAGAAATACCATGTCCTATGTACTAAAAATTGCTTGCTTAGAACTTAACATATATTTTTTATTCATAGTCATGCATTTATCATGGACTAAACTCTATCTGCTATGGGTGAAGCTAGTTCTTTCTAATTATTGTTAAAACAGTCGGTACATTTGAGTATACATACAGGAGAGGAGCCATTTAAGGAAGTCCTTATAAGGAATTCGTTATTGATGAGTTCTATACATTGGTTATCTAAACCTAAGAAGTTTAAGGATTCCTAATTAGTAATAGAGGACATGCATCATTCATCTAATTTGACACAGTCAGGTTCCACTTTTGTCACATATCGCGTTGAAACAAAATAATGAAAAGCTATATACGAAAAATAACGCGCTGTGCGACAAAAAAGTCACAGCGTTGACATGGTTCGTGTGATAACTTTGACATTAAAACACCCAAAACCACCAAGCTTCATATGTAATTTGACCTTGGTCAGTATTTTTTATTAGGTCAGTAGGTAAAATGTCAAAGTCTCCGTGCATTAATATGGAAATATGCATTCTGGGCGATAACTTCACCAAAGTATAACACCAACATTGCTCAACGCATGACCGCTTTTGTGAAATTATGAGAATATATGTCATGGCAGGAACATTAAATATGTAGAAGAGCATGGGTGTAAGGGATAGCACTGGTGTGTAAGATAAGATGTTCCGATACAAAACGCGTGGACATCCTCGTCTGGAATCCCTATCTTACATGGACATTAAACTATAGTGATATGTACAATTTGGCTTCTTCGATATATAGAAAATGAAGACTGCGGTAATGCTTGTTGAAACCCACTTAGCTTCGCACATTAATCTATTTATTTTAATTATTACTAATAACTGTATTCTATATACTAAATATACCTAATTTAACAAAATAGTAAGCATGTCATGGATTTAGTCATTACTGCTTTTTGTTTCAATAATAAAAAAAAGTTTTTACATTTGTCGTTTTCGCGTTTTTACATTTGTGGGTAAAGATTTTTTTTAACACTTAGCGTCTTTTTTATTTTACATTTAAGGTGATCAGATTTGATATTTGGGACAAAGTGGTTTTACATTTGTGTCATTTTTTACATTTAGCGTTAGGCTTTGATACATTTGTGAAATCTTTTACATTTACGATACTTTTTACATTTGAGGTTCTTACAATAACTATTGTTTTCGTCCAAATTACATAATTCTTAAAGATTTTGCAGGTTTTCAATAAAATGGAGGTGAAAAACGGTAGCAGATTAAAAGACTTAAAGGCGAGTTGATTGTGGTAATTATAGTCTCAACTGCGTTCAAAAGGATAAGGATATAGTTGGGTAAAGCCGTTTATATTGTGTCTATAGGGTCTGGATTCTCAAAATATGTAAGTTATGTATATACTTCGTAGTCAGTAGATTTAGAAAGGGTGTACATATGTTGTAAAATTGGGCTGTTATTGGCGGGATACTTAGTAGCTACTTTAAAAATGTATATATATATTATCATTTTAATATATTGAATGTGTATGATAATCAAATGTAAACTTTGTGTATTAAGAACATTAAGAAAATTAGAATTATATCCATTTTTAAATATTCTGGTAAAATATAATATTCTTCTAACTATCGTTATTTTGGCAAGTGTATATCAATTATACACTATTTAATAATACGTCTATAGAAGTTATTCAAAGCATGCTACCCCAGGATTGCTGTCAGCTATAATTGGTATGATCGTTAATGTGTGCTGATTGTACAACTATCAGAACAATCTAAGATCTATATCAATGTGTCCCTAGTAATGGTGATTGTTTGATGTTTATTTGCATACTGAAGCATTACTCCGTACAATGCAGATCACGACACGAGAGCGTTGTTGCGCACTTATTTCAAACTACAGAACATAAATGTAATACTGAATTCGTATTAAAAGATACCAAGATCGTGACGATTATCGGCCTATCATTGAATAATAATTCACTGTCTTTGATGAGCTCGGTAGGTTATCGTGTCAGCATTAAATTTAGCAGAAAACGTACTGCCATGTTATTTGACAAAACTGTACTTTCCACATTATCCGCTAAGTTCTATTCACAATCAACTGTTTTAGACATCCAAATAATTGGAATTGAATTGAATCCAATACATTGATATCTTTTGACAAGTAGTAATTAAAAATCGGTCATTTCATTTGGTTTAATATTTGAAATTATGACTTTTTGACACACACATACAGGTAACGTTTATCTAATAATAATATTAATGATAATAATAATAATAATACATGAATACTACTACTACTACTACTACTACTACTACTATTCGTACTAAAATAATAATAATAATAATAATAATTTTAGTTACAATAATATTAATACAAAAAACAAGGACAGATAAAGAATGAGAAAATAAGAAAATAAGTACACAAACAAAACAAGAACATGTATACATGTTGACAGAGTCATGTCTTCAAAATTAGATCTGTGCCGGGAATGGCGCATGTATACTATATAATTACATTATGTTTACACTATTACGTATTTTAACTACATCCAATGCATGCACCTAAATATCGTACCATAAAGCTGGTCTATTTCATCATAGAGAAGTAAATATATAATGTTGCTGTTGGCTCCAAGCAACACATGAACAACGTCCATTTGTTAAGCGGTGAATGAGTAGTAAATATATAACGTTGCTGTTGGCTCCAAGCAACACACGAGCAAATTTCATTTGTTAAGCGCTGAAGGGTTACTTTTACATGTAATCCAAATTGTTATTACATTTTAACTACATATTCATTCGTTCTTTCGTTTGCTAGATATGGACAGTCACATAATTATGCAGTAGTCCACAACAGTGTCTGTTATTACATCACACTTTTGCAGTTTTAATTAATTCTTGTTATATTACATAACACTAACAGTCTTACAATACTTAAGAGAGGTTATTTTATATTTTTAAACGCATTATTTTTAGTCTTTAAATTGCAGATTTAAAGTTGTACATCTTTTTAATACTGAATACTTTGGTTATGCCATGATATCCATATGCTTTTATTTAATTTACATGCATAGGTATCATGTTTCATTTGATAATATATTTGGTCATTATCTTTTAAAACTACTTCAGTTTCGTAATTCCAATTGATGTGCCATCAATAAATAATTGTCCTCAATTATTTAGTAGTTTAATCTTATAAAGAATTAAACCCCTCACTGTTGTAACAGTGTCCATTGTTACATAGGGAACAACTGAAGTAATTTATCAGATATCACTCTATTGTTTGATCGTTTGACATGGGAACATTAGAAACAAACATTTACCTCAACTCAGCGTTTTACAAATAAAGCTCTCTGTGTATTATACGCCTCTGCTTTGTTTGAAAAGGAAAACCTGATTTCGCCAGTGTGTACCGGTTTATAATTCAGTCACCCATTTTTTGGATCCGGCTTTGAAGAGTAAAACTACAACTGCGTGTTGATATTTTAATTAAAAGAAACGCAGATGAACGCTTTTTAACTACGCAATACCAGTTCGATTCTCTTTGTTGGCGTTGTAATCGAAACTAATACAGTCGAACTTGTTCAGTTCGTTTAAACATTACAAAGCGTACAGCTACTTGTCGCCAGACGGGCAGACGGAAAGACGTAAGCCAGCGCGATGACTATATGACCCGAATCTGTGGTTCTTATTTGAACTTTTCTTTTCTACCCAACATTTGGCTGTGAAGTCTCAATCAAACCGAGACTGCAATATATGTGTCCAAAGGTGCGTTATCATACTCTTTTTTTATAGCACAGTGGCGTTGCTTGTGCAGTGTGGCGGCAGTAAAACGTCTCCCTGCCATTGCAATCAGTACTGTTATTCATTCGATCTTTGGATACTTATATTTAGTTATCGGTGGTACATCTTCAATTTCTTTTGTTTTCTTACTTAATTTTTAATTCGGTGGTTCCACTACTCCGGCCGATAAAAGTCTCTGGGTATTGTTTAACCACTCATAGTATATGTTGTCTGCTTTTTGATACGCAGGCTTCATAACCGCTGCTCCCAACTAAATTCCATTATGTTTATTTCGCTCTTCGGGGCATTTAATTTTATTAGATACTGGGACCATACGCCGTACGACATGGATAAGCAGTATACTCCATGTCCACCGCCATATGCATGGAAACTTCGGGATCATTAAAATTGTGTACTATTGATTTTATGAATATTGAGTTCTGCTCAACCCGGGGCTAGAGGGCGTGAGCGGTAGTTACCGCTCATGAACAGTCTCAATCAAACCGAGACTGCAATATTTCGTATGTGTTGTGCTCGGCCGTTTCCAAAGGTCCATAATCATACTCTTTTTTTTTAGTAACATTTCTATACCGCAATGTTGAGTTTGATGATAAAATAAAACAAGTATTTACTAACCTAATTGAACGTTCTCCCGTTCATTGTGTTTGGTGCATTTAGGTCCAGGTTGGTGTGCGTCGTACCACAGCGCGAAGAATAAGAAACTGGTTAAAGTTTTCAGAAATATGTGTTTTCCTCACTTATATTCGTGTATTCAGTATCGAAACCGTTTAGGTGAATTTATTTTAATTTTCATTCTAATATGAATAGCAGTCTTAAACGAGATGACATTTCTTAACACGGAAAAGAAATTCGTTGCACTGGCAACCATTTTATTAGCTGGATTATTCGAAGAATAAGAGTGCTTATGTTAACACCCCGGCTTCGGCGTCGGCGTTGTCGTCGGCGTCCCACATCAAGGTTTCCGTGTAAGCTGTATTTACAAGTCTATGTCTCTTACATTTCTTATACTAGTAAAACCAAATTTGGCCATGGGCTTTCTTATAGCATTATCTTAAGGGCTGCATAAGCAATTTTGGTTCTTGTAACCTATGGCCTCTCACAGAACCCAAATTCTGAAAGCACATAAAATGTGTCCCATTTCACATACAATTGTGCGTGTAAGCTGTGTTTACAAGTCTATATCACTTACATTTCTTATCCTAGCACAACCAAATTAGCCATTAGCTTTCTTATAGCATTTTCCTAAGGGCTGTTTAATTAATTTTGGTTTCTGTAACCCCAGGGCTCCCATGGAAACCAAGTTTTTATTTTGATTTCACATGAAATTTTGCGTGTAAGCTGTGTTTACAGGTATATATCTCTTACATTTCTTGTCCTAGCTCAACTAAATTTTGGAATTGGTTTCCTTATAGTATGTTGTAAAGGGCTGCGTAAGTAACTTTGTCTTCTGCAAATTCTGGACTCCCATGGAACCCAAATTCAGATGGCCCATACAATGTGCAATAAAGGCATATCTAGGTTTGCGGGTAAGCTGTTGTAAATATTTATAATTCTGGGTTGGGATTTCTTATAACATTATGAATCTTATTCAAACTTCGTCCTCCCCCTTCGCCCCCAACTACATCGACGCCCCTTTTTTTATTCTTTAATTATTATTTTTTACATATTTTTGTGCTGTTTTGGTCAATTCTTACACAAAGCTATGTTGCACCACCCCCCCCCCCCCCCCGCCCCGCCTTCCCCGCCCCCAACCATCCCACCACCCCATCATCAGCACCACCCGAACGTTTTTTTTGTTTTTGCATATATCTGTGTTGTTTTGTTTTGTCAGTGTATAAATATGTTTCGACCCCCCCCGCCACCCCCCACCCCCCCCCCCCCCCAACCCCCTAACAAACATCCCACCACTCCATCATCAACACCGAAATGTTTTTTTTTTTACATATGTCTGTGTTGTTTTGTTTTATCAAATATACACCTATATCAATGATGCGCCCCGCCCTGCCACCCACTGGTTTATAGGCTCCCCTCACATGGAGGACAGGGGGAGGGGAATTGTTTTCATTTTATCTTCCATTATTTCGATATTAAAATTTTAATTTGAACGCAATCATTTACATATAAAACAATGAAGATTAAATTCAGATACACAGATGGAATATCAATAAAAATAATCAAATGAGACCACAATACACATTGCCAGATATCCCCTCCCTCCCGGAGTTGCCTTTCGACCACAAATGTCTTTAAAATGACAGCAATTTTGGATTAAAATTCCTGCCTCAAATTTTACTATAATTTGTATGAGATTCTAACAATAATTTGATATTGGCCCGAGTTGCTACACACCACGTCCCCCAACCCCACCCCCACATTGCTTTAGCCTTGTTTTCTGATGGTATATACTGGCTATTTAATTTATTATTCTCTGAAAAATTGAATAGTCGAGTTGCACTGTTCTCCGACACCTCTTGTTAAAACTAAACTTAAACATTAAACTACATTGAGTCGTACAAATGTCCGCCCAAGACACACGCACATGAACTGAAATGAACACCAGCTTATGACTTCAGATTAGAAAGTTTAAAATTGTGTTCGCCTAAGACCCATACAAGTGCATTTGTATACTATTTGTCTAAGAGGAGATCTAGTGTCGATGTTTCTGCGTAATTTAATTACAACGGACATATTGAAGCGGATCAACCATGTTGATAGCACAAACTTGAATAAAGATCCATCAATGGACGCTACTTCGCTGACTAATTTCAAAATAGATGCCATTTGATTCCATAGTGACAAGTATATTGACTAACGCGTATCAACGGTAACCAAATATGAACAGTAGCAGATTAAGTCATATTCTATATTACGCGATGGACAATTTTAAAGAGACACACTGCAGTCTCAAAGGGGTTTAAAGTATCGGCATCCCGTGAGTTTTTCTGCGTAACTTGCATCATTTTTGCAATCCTTGTTAATAATCTTATGAAATGATCAAATCAATTTTATTTTTGCATATTACTTATTATTGGTTGTACTACATTCTAATATATTTAAAGATAATGTAGAATAACGAAGAAACATTGACAACTTCAAATTCTATTTAATATGCAAGCATATTTAAAGTCAAATTATACTGTATTAATACAGTCGAGGTGATCACTTTGATGTTTTGATCCTTATTTGTAACGTTATTTGGATCACTATAAGTATGTACTTTATTTTGAATAATTTGTAAGAAAACAAGATCTCTAGCTGTTGGGGTCCATTGAATCATGCTATTTATGTTACATAGAATATGTTTGAAAACATAAACACATATATGAATTACACAAAACATATCTAGGCAGTCAAACTATTAAAGCTAGTATAAACCTGCGACCCAAGAGGACCTGTATCGCTCTACTGGCTGAACAAATTTGGTGAAATTCAAGTCAAAAGTAAAAGCTTCCAAAATGACCCTGAATTGCTTACATAATTATGATTTTTGTAAAGAAGGGAAATTGTCTAGAACGTTTATTTCTGTGTGGCGGCCGTAAAACGTTACCCCGACTGCAAATCAGTAGTGTTATTACTTACTGGTCCTTTGAGATCATCAAGCCCAATCTGTGTGGCTTTAAAGTCGAATATCGCTTAAGCCGGTGCTAGGAGGCTAGAGAGGTGTTGCACTTTGCATTTCAAAATAAAATGAGTCGATGGCACGCCATCACAAATTCCACCGCCCGCCTTAAGCTGTTCAGGCCCAGTAAGTGTATATATAGTTATAAGGCGGGGTTCTCAAGATATGACCCAGGGGCTATGTCCCAACTGGTGGAGATCGACTCCGGGGACAATGTTGCTTGCATGGTTGTATCTGTCTGTACATACCCAGTAAGAGTATATATGGTTATAGCGTGGTGATCCCAACAACTTCCAAGTTATGACCCAGGGGTTATGTCCACAAGGTTAGGTAAAGGCCTGTGTTGGTTGGATAATTGAATATGAACTCAGGGTCATTGCTTTGTATCCATCTGTTCATGCCCAGTGAGTGTATATATGGTAATAGGGAAGTATCTCAACGATTTTTAAGTTATGACTCGGGTATAACTCCGGTGTTACTTGTCCGACCTGGCTGGTTTTTGAACTTGTCTGATCTTCATTGATATTGACAATCTGAACAAACAAAACAATATCAAACAAACTAAGCAGTATTATTAGGCATGCATATATGAATAGGAAACAAAAACATCGAAAACCACAAAGCAAGTGCGGTTCAGACTGGCAATAATTTACTTACGGGTTTATTACTCATAGTAGTGGTTCATTCAATAAACTGTTTTAAAATGTTAGGGATTGATGACTTGGGGAAAACAAAACTAGTTTGAAGACTGTCTGTATTATGCTTGTTGATAAATTGTTATGTTTGACACGATTTTTTTTGCACTGTCATCTTCTGGTAAAACATTCCATCGTGCTTGCAGTCAGAATTATTATTCCTAAGTGGTTGATATTCTGAAACTAATCTATATAGAAATTGGTCCAGCATTTCGTTACTAAAATGCGCATATAGGATAGTATCTTCTCTTTTAATAAGTCTTCTGCGACAAGGACTATCACAAACTGACTTCTATGGTTACGTGGTTTACAAACTTCGTAATATCCCTGGGCATGATCATTTCATACAACCTTTATTCAATTTGATAAAAAGGTTACGACACGAGGATATGACCCTATCATTTTGCAAGCACTGGTTTTAAGTAATTGACCAATTTATTGTTCGCCACTATGCGTTCCTCTTTGATTGTTTGATGACCGGACAGAGTGTAGACTCGATGATCACGTCAACCTAAATTCTGAAAGGACGGTAGCGTTTGATATTTGTCTCCAATCTTGTTTTGTCGTGCCATTTATGGTGTATTCTCTTGTTGATCTGGCTTCTGCCAAATCATTACATACTTGTTTTGTGGCTTTATATGAATTTGTTTATAGTGTGTAATTATTCTGCTTAGTTTGTTAGTCTGGTGAGAATTTCTTTATTTACACTGTTCCGTTCAATTGGGATGGCAATAAGGTAAGAGTGAAGTTTGACCATAGTTTCAATCCCCCCCCCCCCACATACACTGGCCTTTTTCTTCACTGATCTTTCCGATTTGGTAGCCTTATTGTCATCCCTTTTATGTTTGTGATGTCACATACATTGCCTCTTATTTTAGCCTTATTACGGTATAACAACCGACCCTATTGTATGCTATTATCCATAGCTGTTTTAAAGTTTTACGAAGACTCATATCGACAATTCGGACACAATACGTTGAATACGCGATGTCCTAGAACACCGCCCTGGCTAATCTCTTTAAGTCGGTTGACATAGGTTTTGGCAATCCAACATTAACAATGACAATAAATACAGGCAATACACACAAACAAGAGAGAAAAGTAGTAGGCTTGGTTTAATTGAGTCTGATCGTGAGAAGTAATATAGTTTTCAACACGTGTCACGCCCCTAGCACCGGCTTAAGCGGTACTCTACTTTAAAACCACAAAGAGTGTTCAAAACGACTGATTTGTAGTCGGGTGACTTTTTACAGCCGCAACACAGCAAGTCAACAAATACCATCCTGGATCGCCATAACATTTTTAAATTGGAATCGACGAGTCTGAAGTGTACAAAACTCAACACATATATTGGATGTCTACGGAAAAAGCAGAAAGTCCAAAAAATTGTTTACATAAAATGATGGAAATGGTCCTATAGAAACCACATGACTCAAACGCAATGTCACCGTAGATCCACACTGTACCACAAACAGAGAGCAAAGTAAATATACAAAGAAAAGGACAATACACAACACAAATAGTGATGACAGTGTTACCGACTTGGAACGGTCAGTGGTACATGGCCCACTGGGTAACCTCATTATGGTTACAGACGTTTCAACATATAACGGTTGGTAATATATGTCTTCAGATCAATCTACACTAGCTTTATGTATATATGTGTTTAGATTAATTAAATGTGCAATCTATACTTAGACTCTTTCATCGTTATGCAATTAATTCATAATATACATTTCTACCCAAACAGTTCATCCGCTATCGAGATCTAGAAATAAGCAAACATACATGCAACATAATGGCGTGACTACTTCAAGAGACGGCATACGTTTGTCTTGGTGGTCATCAGCAAAAAACGGATAATATCAGGTAATCAAGTATACTTACTAACTATTCGTCAAAATTAAGACAGCATGTCATTGATTATCTATTATTCTGGAATAAAACCAGTTTTTGCTTGTCTGCACTATATATAAAACTGAAAACTCTCTCTCTCCATCTCAAATTAAACACGGCTAAATAATTTAAATACGTCTGAAATAATGACCTGCATGTTACAATACACTTGACGTTGATCAATTAAAAGGGGTTTTGAACGATTCTGTGGTGGAAATGACAGATGTTAAAGAGTTTTGACGAGAGACATTGTATATGTCTTTAACTTGTAACATTGTCACCGGATGTGTCGGAAATTGAAATATAGCAGATTGAGTTAAAAGAAATAGTTCATCTGACTGGATGCGAGTGAAAATATAATAAGCTACCGAAATTATCTCCCAACAAAAATAAGTGAAATTGTCGAGAGTTGTAACTGTTGTTTTTTTTGATTGACTCTGGTTCTTGAATACTATACTTCCTCTTTGATTTTATATCTACTTCTAAACGCATTGAACTACCTTCTGAGGATAATATGTCTGTAAACTTTACTCCATTTTAAATAAATGTGTGCGACCCTTATTGCAATGACTTATATTATTATCAAACAGACACAATGTCTAATCAAGACACAACTGTTCATTCCGTAAAATGACTACATCATCATACAAAAGACACGTGCATGTAATGGCTTTTTGAAAAGTGTGTTTGTCGAATGACAATGAATTGTTTTAGTCGATGGTTGTATCTTTAGCTTTTAATGGCACGCATCTTGATTGTGATCTCATAAACTTGATCCGAAACAGGCTTTGGAGTTACTGAACTACCATTATGGTTATCTTAAGATCAAACATGCAAATTCAGACCAATGTTTGTTTTGGAATCGCTATAACAACATCTTCACAACTGTTTAAAATAGGATTGCAGACGTGACCATAACGGAGTCGCAACTTTGTTTCTAGTTCGATCATTTTAATATTGAGTGATCGTGTGGACATTTGATCATGTTATCCGCGGCATTATTATTCTTGAGCTTGTACGCTGTCCTGCAAAATTTAGGTAAGTTATTAACATAAGTATTTTTCATATAATGATTCTGTATTGTTTTTAATAAAATAGGTTATTTCATTCTTTATGTGCCTTAATATATATTTTTTCTAAAACAAAACATTATTTTTATCCTCTTGTTTGCATAAGCAATTATTTAAAGCCGACCCTATTGGCAATTAATGGTATGTTGAATTATTTAAAAAAGCAAATCATAAATGTATAAACACATAAATAGGAAAAGGAAAAGGAAACCAGAAAGTGTACCATGAGCCGAAAGGGTTCGATTGGTTTAACGTTCCTATATTATGTTTAAGGACTGTTTAAATCTGGTAATTTATTCCGGTCATACCTAAATAAATTATAATTGAAGTTGATATTACATGAATAACTTCAAAAATAATTGTACGATAAGGATGTCACGTGTTCCATGTTGTTTCAGTCATTTCTATAAAATATATAATAGGAAAACAAGTTCAAGAAAAAGGTTTACTGACAGTGCTTCAATAGTATATGTATACTAGACTGAGCAACACATAGTTTAAATAAAACACGTTCATATTCAGTAAAATATCGTGTTTGGAATAATTTACTTTCAATGTATTCTGTTTAAAACATATTTTCTACGAATATCATACGTCTCGCCTGTCATTTCAGCAAGTAAAGCGGGCAAAGTAAACTGAAAATTAATTGTCAAACGTAATTTTGGAAGATAATTTCTATTACTAATTAAAGCAATATTAGTAAATTGACATTTTTTTCAGATTTATTTTTTATTTTAAAAGCATTAAATATTGTTTAGATTTTCCTTTTTATTATTTTAATCAAACATCTAAAGACTGCAGTGTATAACTGGTCTGAAAGAAGCGCGCTTGATTTTTTGTTGAAAAGGAATAGAAACCACAGCACCCAAAAGCAATGACACCGTAGGCCCTCACTCTATGTTGGCATTAGTGATATTTCCTAAAGTTGGTTGTGGGCGTTATCTTAATTTGCTTGATGTTTCTTTAATCTTTATCATCGTATTCATCGACGCTTAATCTTATTTCTTTTTCTTGAAAATTACCACATGACAGGGTTGCCGACTTGGCACGTTCAGTAAGCAATATTAGACTCTGGTTAGCTTAAATCGATTAAAGACAGTGTAAATAGAAGTACATCAAATGGAAATCTCTAACAATAAAGTCCAAATCTAGAAAAATTAGGAAACGATACACGCATACGAGGGATGATCAAAAAATACGTAGTCTTTTCTTATAACTTTTGATCGGTGTATTCAATTTGTTTGAATTTTAAATATAAAATATTTAAATATATTTGGCGTATGTGTATAAAATTTCATTGCTCAATCTTCAGCCGTTCAAAAGTTATAGACGACCAAAAACAGAAATCTCAGCAATCGCGGAGCAGCCCGTCGACGTCATGACGTTTGAGTGTGTCGTCAATGTTTACAACGTCGAAAACGTTCAAGATTTTTAGAAGTATCGCCCCTCTGCGTCCACACACAGGCGGTGCCGATGAACCCATCGATCAAATACCATTCTTCGTTGTACTCTTGCAGTATCATTTAAGTCGCCGATCGTAGTTCTACCAGTGATGTAAAACGGCTACCATTCAATTGTGACTTTACCTGATAGTTTCGTAGTATTAAATCACCTAGTTATTTATCATATAAACCTTATAATATTAGGGTAAATTTCAATACATTATTTATCAAACACAATCAGACATATGATTGTTGTTTCGTCTTTGGGTCAAACATCCACAACCATGTTTCATCCGTAGTGATGATACGGTCTAAAAATGCATCACCTTCACGGCTGTATCTGCTAAAGCTAAGATTCCATATACGCGGTATGCGGCATGCGAATGCGAATGCGAATGCGACAAAAAATGAAAATCATGTAGACGCACGATCTTGAAGCTCAGGTTCCATATATTTATGTGTACGCATTCGCACCGATGGAGCGATCAAGTTTGCCGTGTACGCAGCCGCATGACAAATCGCATTCGTAGCCGGACATATGGAATCAAGATCGTGCGTCTACATGATTTCCATTTTTTGTCGCATTCGTATTCGTATTCGCATGCCGCATACCGCGTTTATGGAATCTTAGCTTAAGCAATTTCTGTAAGTCTTCTACCCGGCGCTGTCTTTGATTATCCGTCAATAGGTGAGGCACCCAACGGGCGCATACTCTTGACATATTAAGATGGTCTTGATAATAGTCCACACTGATCCATAGCTGACCCCTACTTCATCTGAAAGCTCCCTAATTGTCACACGTCTGTCTTCATTGACGAGTTCTTCAACTGACGTCACTAACGCCGGCCCGATAATTGGTGATCGACCTCTTCCCTTGTCGTCTAAAATCGATTCCCGTCCATCTCTAAAACGTTTGTGCCACTTGAAAGCCAGCGATCGGCTTGGATTTGTCTTCATGTTCGCCCTTTTTCATATTGTTCATTGTCTGCGTTGTGGTTATACCTAGATTTACGCAAAACTGTTGTCAAACAACCGCACCGTATGCAAAATCTGAGCGGAAATTACGTCGAAAACAAGTCCACCTGTTCAAATGACGTCATTCTAGCAGCAGACAAATTTTGGCGGCATTTTGCGCTTGTGTAATGAAAAAATAAAAGAAAGCCTGGGATGGACCTTACGTAAAAATGGCGTCATTTAGACCGTGCTCCGCGTTTCCAAAATAGGGGTATTTAAAACGTCCATAAATTGCTTATTTGTAAACGTGAAGATGAAATATTTACAGGAATTGTCAACATTAAATCATGCTACTAGTAGAAAAAAATTCAAATGCGATATTCCAAACCGTTAAAAGAAAGACAAAAATATCGGACAGGGAAAGCAGCGTTCAAGGACGATAGTCAACCACAAAACACAAGAAAAAACTCGCAAACAGACAAACGAGAAGGCAAAAGTAATAAAACATGCAAACGACATCACAAACACAAAATAGTTGACAATAGGGCTACCGCCTTGGAACGGTCAGTGGCAACAAAGCCCACTGGGGGTTTAAACCGGTTCTAGAGTGCACCAAACCTCACACTTACTCTACTGTCATCCCATTAAAACAAGACAGTGTAAATAAAGAAATCTCCGCCATGATCTAGGTTCTAAGCAACAAGGCAGCATCAATAGGCAATATAAGTAAAACACAAATATGCTCGTGTAAATATAATACAAAACAACAATAGCCTAGAAAGCCACAATGAAGGTACTCAATGACTTGTCAGGATCCAGAGCAACAAGAGAATAAACCATTAAGGGCACGACAAGAAAGATCATAGACAAACAGTTATAAGAAAAGTCCACGTATGTTTTGATCATCACTCGTATGTTATTGTAAAACAACATAAAAACATAATTAGAAACACTTCAGGATGTATCCATAAGTGTCCTAAATAACCACAGAAGTTGCAGTCAAAGGGAAAACCAATCTAGGGTACAACCAGAAAACCCGAATGACGAAAGTTTATGCACCAACCTCCATATTCAGGGTTTCAAAAGGTATTGCATGGAGTCCCACGATTAAATATTTAAATACGGTACGGCACTGTTTTTACCCCCAATCAGAAGCAAATGTATATTGTGTAATGCATCTAGGCCATGTGTCATGCCCAATGACAAACTCTTACTATATCACTTGATTACAAGCAAGTTTTTACGCAAGCGTAAAAATGCTGCCGATCAGTACATAAACATGAATGTGTGCCTGAGAACTGATAGGAATGCAAACAATGGTTTGTATAATTAGTGAAAATCTGCGAGTTATCAAGCTGAAAAAAGTCTTGCTGTTTTTATCAAAAGCAATATGTATGCGCCAATAGTGTTCATGTGAAACTTGGCCACGGTCTTGTTGATATAATCCTTCAAATGAAAATTGATAAAAAAAAATCATTTAAAGTGATAGTGTGGACAAGCTGAAATTGCTTTTTTTTCACTACCGTTTTTGGCATTATCAATAAAACCGATATAACGTAAAACTGTCTCGTTATTTATTTATGGATTCATGGATCTTCACCCATGAAAAAAACTTTTAAAGAATTGCACTTATTCCATTCCAGTACTTGCGATTTCATTCAGCTGCATTTACGATTTCAATCTTCCTACTTTCATCTGAAAGCTCCCTAATTGTCAACATCTGTCTTCATTGACGAGTTCTTCAACTGACGTCACTAACGCCGGCCCGATAATTGGTGGTCGACCTCTTCCCTTGTAGTCTAAACTCGATTCCCGTCCCTCTCTAAAATGTTTGTGACACTTGAAAACCAGCGATCGGCCTGGATTTGTCTTCATGTTCGCCCTTTTTCATATATTTCATTGTCTGCGTTGGGGTTATACCTAGTTTTACGCAAAACTTGATCACTGCGCGTTTTTCGTAGTTTCAGATGACGTCATAAATACGTCGTTGTTTTTTAGTCACTGTTCTTAAACAACTGCACCGTATGCAAAATCTGAGCGGAAATTACGTCGAAAAAAACGTCCACCTGTTCAAATGACGTCATTCTAGCAGCAGACAAAATTTGGCAGCATTTTGCGCTCGTGTAATAAAAAAATAAAAGAA
Source organism: Cyrtodaria siliqua (assembly GCA_037043455.1). Classification (NCBI taxonomy): domain Eukaryota; kingdom Metazoa; phylum Mollusca; class Bivalvia; order Adapedonta; family Hiatellidae; genus Cyrtodaria; species Cyrtodaria siliqua. Next base: position 56,663 of record JAWPHD010000788.1, on the reverse strand, counting down.
AACCTGGATGGACCTTACGTAAAAATGGCGTCATTTAGAACGTGCTCTGCGTTTCCAAAATAGGGGTATTTAAAACGTCCATAAAATGCCTATTTGTAAACGTTAAGATGACATATTTACAGGAATTGTCAACATTAAATCAAGCTACTAGTAGAAATAAATTCAAATGCGATATTCCAAACCGTTAAAAAGAAAGACAAATATATTGGACAGGGAAAGCAGCATTCAAGGACGACAGTCAACCACAAAACACAAAAACAAACACGCAAACAGACAAACGAGAAGGCAAAAGTAATAACAAATGCAAACGACATCACAAACACACAAAAGAGTTGACAATAGGGCTACCGCCTTGGAACGGTCAGTGGCAACAAAGCCCACTGGGGGTTTAAACCGGTTCTAGGGTGCACCAAACCTCACACTTACCCTACTGTCATCCCATTAAAACAGGACAGTGTAAATAAAGAATCCCCGCAATGATCTAGTCTCTAACCAACAAGGCATCATCAATAGGCAATATAAGTAAAACACAAATATGCTCGTGTAAATATAATACAAAACAACAATAGCCTAGAAAGCCACAATGAAGGTAATCAATGACTTGTCAGAAGCAAGAGCAACAAGAGAATAAACCATTTAGGGCACGACAAGGAAGATCATAGACAAACAGTTATAAGAAAAGTCCGCGTATGTTTTGATCATCACTCGTATGTTATTGTAAAACAACATAAAAACATAATTAGAAACACTTCAGGATGTATTCAGAAGTGTTCTAAATAACCACAGAAGTTGCAGTCAAAGGGAAAACCAATCTAGGGTACAACCAGAAAACCCGAATGACGAAAGTTCACGCACCAACCTCCATATTCAGGGTTTCAAAAGGTATTGCATGGAGTCCCACGATTAAATATTTAAATACGGTACGGCACTGCTTTTATCACCAATCAGAAGCAAATGTATATTGTGTGATGCATCTAGACCATGTGTCATGCCCAATGACACAATCTAACTATATCACTTGATAACAAGCAAGTTTTTACGCAAGCGTAAAAATGCTGCCGATAAGTACATAAACATGAATGTGTGCCTGAGAACTGATAGGAATGCAAACAATGGTTTGTATAATAGTGAAAATCTGCGAGTTATCAAGCTGAAATAAGTCTTGCTGTTTTTAGCAAAAGCAATATGGATGCGTCAATAGTATTCATGTGAAACTTGGCCAAGGTCTTGTTGATATAATCCTTCAAATGAAAATTGATAAAAAAATGTCATTTTAAGTGATAGTGTGGACAAGCTGAAATTGCTTTTTTTCACTATCGTTTTTGGCATTATCAATAAAACCGATATAACGTAAAACTGTCTCGTTATTTATTTATGGATTCATGGATCTTCGTCCATGAAAATACTTTTAAAGAATTGCACTTATTCCATTCCAGTACTTGCGATTTCATTCAGTTGCACTTACGATTTCAATCTGCTCCGTAAACATCCCGGACATAAATATCCCGGAAATAGTATTGTAGACTGATCTACGAAAACAGCGTCTATCCACAGACGAAACGGTAGCCTTTGAACATTCCAAAATATGTGTTTATACCATTCACGTATTTTAAACGAGTTCTCTAGGAATTCAAGTTGTAAAGCATGCTTATCGTCAAGTACACGATTCACAGTCAGTTAACCATAGATAAATAATAAAAAAAAATAAGAATTGGAACCGCTGCTTAAAATAGTGATCGCCTAATTACGTCGATGTGGTTCAACCACAAAAGCTTCAATTTTATGAATAACATCACGTAAATATGTTTCGTATTGTTATAATCATTAAAGTCGCTGTTAGTAACTTAAGATTTACAATAATGAATGAAAAAAAAAACATTATCGCATTGATGACAGGGTGTCAGATTATAATCTGTTGTCATATTGCGCATTACAATAACAGCCCAATCTGTAACGTTATGGTTAAAATATGAAAGGATCATCGCCACATTTAACATGTTTTGATAATACTCTTTTGAACGGATGTTACCTGAGATTTACTGGGTCATCGAAACTATGCAATATATCATCGTCTTTTAATTAGTCGTTGAGTTGGATGATTAGCAACTTTAAAAACGTCATTGATAATTATCTCTTGTTGAAATATGTGAATACCGATTATGTTTACCGGTAAGAATGTCATGGGCTGTATATGAAAAAAGTGCAATATTATACTACTTTGTTTACAATTAACAATAAACGTTACACAATGTAAAGGAAAACCAGGTAAGGGGTTTAAGGAGAATTCGGTTGAAAATACAATCATGCACTAATATTGTCATATTTAAATACGCAATTTACTCATATTTTAGTGCTAGTTCCCGACTAAACTATATCAGAGAATCACAAATGAGAACAAGTGTTTTTATAGAAAACATAGAAAACACAGCAATGGCACCGATATATTAGTTACTACAAACTAAGAATAAATTGAATTTATCAGAAAAACAAAAAAATAAAAAAACACGGAACGGTCAAAAGGCAATATGGCCTACTGGTTAGCTGTAATCGATATTATGCATACACATTATAGCTATTATCCTGTCTTCATCGCCCAAATTGACAAGACACTGTAAATAAAACTACATCCGTTGAAACGCAAATCCCCAACAACAAAGTCCTTATCCAATGAAATTAGCGAACGATTCACTTACAAGTTTTTGTAGCGGTATATAAATATACATTGTTGGAAACATCTCATGGTGTTTCCAGAATTGTTCTGAACAACGACAGCAGTCGCAGCCAACAGGCAAACCAATCTAGGGGTACGACCAAGAAAAGCAGAGGGACGAAAGTGCATGTACTAGTTGTCATGGTTTCAGAAAATGTAATCATAGAGTCCCCTGAGGTTGTCCGGTCATCGTACAAGACAACAGATAATTGTAGCGACTAACTGTAGAGAGGTCAATCACTAAACATGAAGTGCGTTGCGATGATACTAAAGGATCATATCCTTTCCATTTGGTATATTATACCTAACTATGAAATGATTTAAATACATGTATGGCATTTTTTATTATTATTGATTTCAAAATGTGGTCAGGAAACTAGTCAGACCCCTTTAACTCACGATGTTTATAGATCACATCTCCATATAATAATTATGATAAGTCATTTATACGCCGTCGTATGGCGATGTGCTTATATACGAGTATGTCCCTCTACTTGTACTTCCGAACGTGGGTTCGCGCGAGTGTGTATGTTATTACACATATTATTATTACTACTAACTTCAATAAAATGTTATTTGCATTACATATAATTTTAAAATAAGACTTGTACATTTTTTTTATTTAAAACGACGTGGATTACAAGGCAAGACGCAATTCAATTTTGTATTTGAACACATTTGTATTAGTGTTTTTCAATTTAACTAAAGAGGTTGGATACACATGTATATTCATCAGCTTTTATTAATCGTATTATTAGTCCTATTCTGCTTCTTCTTCTTCTTCTTCTTCTTCTTCTTCTTCTTCTTCTTCTTCTTCTTCTTCTTCTTCTAATTATTATTATCATTATCATTATCATTAGTAGTATTAGTAGTAACATTGTCAAGCTCTTAGACTAAACAATAGATCGACTGTGTTGCATATTTTACTAGTCAAGCGGTTTATACAAAATTCAAACAATCAGTTTTCAGCTTTGCTGTGATTTGTCAAAAGGTGCATTTTGACTAATAAAATTAGGCCATATTACTTTAACTAAACTGTCCAAAGGATTGGCCGATTTGTGCACGCCCCGTATCACAAACAATCATTGATGGCCATCGAGACCAATTCCAGAAACAGTTTTATGAGAAGAACATCATAAGTATTTTACATTTGTTCTAATCCCTTTTCTTCTATTGTGTACAAATATCCTGCTGTAAAATAAACACAAATACAATATGTTTACAACAAACTGTTTTATAGCCCAACTGGCTAAGCCCACCCAAACGAGTAGACGTTAAAATTATTTTAAATTTTCTATCTGCACAGGTGTAAGTCATTTAATTGAAAATAACACTTGTCGGAATAATTGGTATACACTAACGGCCAGATATTGAAGGTCAGGTAGTGACAGACGGATACAGTGGACATGCTAAAAACAAATTGAGTCATGTCTCATCTTGATTAATTTAAACTACGCCCATATATATGTTCAAATCAACCAACTCCGTCTATTACTTGTCTTAATACTGTAATATGCATTGAACAACTGAATTGCTGTCGATGATCTGAGGCCATTATGTGCAACAACACGGGCATACGTTATGACGATTAATCAACGAATAGCCTGTATAGGTCTTTGGAAACAGTATCATTAACAAATGTAGACAGCTCTGTAATTTGGAGGATTATCGGGTTTCGGTAGGATGTTTCATCTTGGCATTACAATTAATAACTTGTGATAATATTGTATTCAAATAATAAACGAGCTTAAAAACCCAAAGGTGAAACATAATGTAAAAAACTAAGTTGACAATACGTTAATACATGCATGAACTAATGTTAAGAAAAATATAATGGTAATGTGGCGTCATGGTATTCACAAAAGAGTATAATGCAATAGTAAAGTTGTGCATTAAAGGATCATTGCCATAACCATTAAAATGCAATGTAAGATCCCTGTATTACAGTATATAGGCCAAATTCGCGCACATCCAATTGTGGGTTTAATCAAGAAGTTAACATACCGTACCGTTGGAGATATCGTTAAAGTTTGTTACCGATAAGAATGTGCATTACAAGCAGAACCCATCAGTCACCTAGTCAGCACAAACATATAAAAGGCAAGATTATTACTCTAATTCAAGTATATTGTATCAATGGGTACGTACTGTGCTCCGATTGTCGAAGATGTGTGTGTTGCTATGAAAGGGATTTCATATGAACCTTTCACCAGATACTCTGCCTTTACAAAAATACAGTGGTGAAGACAGGGTTATCAAGTTGTAACGGTCAGTAGCAAAACAGGCCTACAGTTTAGCTTCAGTCGATTGCATGTGTGCAAAACATCGTTATTTTCCTGTCTTCATAACCCAATTTGACCAAACAGTGTACATACGAGTACATCAATTCAAAAGGAAATCGTTAACAATAAAGTCAACATTCATGGAAAATAATTCGAAACAGCTCGGGATGTACCCAGAATTGAAATAAAAAACACACAGATGTTTCAGCCAAAGATAAAACCAATCTAGAATAAGACCAAACAATTGAGGGATGACATTTCAAGCACCTCCCTTCCGTTTCAAGTTTTCTATTAGTTTTTCCAGTCATCGCACACGATAAAAGTGACCTGTGATGACTGATTGTAGAGGGGCCAATCACTGAACATGAAGTGCATTGCAATATTAATGTGGCGGATCCTTTTCTGACGAACTGTCTGAATAATTTTGTAAATATGTCAGACCAATTTAACATCCAAAGTTTATAGTTTACATCTACACTAGACGACATATGTAAAAGTACATCGATTTTATATGTTAACAAGGAAGGTTTACGCAAGCGTAAAATAGCCGCCGAGAGAAAATAGCATCATAGCTGGGTTGGAACTGGGAAGAAAGTTTAACATAATAACCGATCAAGTCACGGGTCTTTAAACAATTTTGAAAAAAAGATGTTGTCACGAACACGTAAACACGCCACGACCGTTTTTTCTTACCGGACACTTTCTTCTCACGTTTTACCGTCAGTTCTTCCTACCAAACATTTTTAATCAAGGTGGGCGACCTCGCTTCGCTCTTGTCAACTCCTTAACATGCGTTAAGTATTGATTACATATTCACCTTTGTAGGACGACGTGCTATAAGTATACATTAGCACAGAAATACAAGTGTTCAGATGTAAGGAATGCGTGTGCGTTAGAGTGTGCATTGCAACACAGATATACTTTTCACTGATACCATGTGTAATTATAAGATTGCGTTATCAAAGTGAAAAAAATTGTTGACTGCTACCTTACCATGTGCAATTATGAAAACCATATAAGAGTCGTCGCTACTGTTCCGGCAATGAATAAAACATTTGTTTTTCATCGTAATTTGCTCAGATGTTAAACACATACATTAAAACTGTGACTCAATGTAATCCGAATGTCAAATACTTTTTTTTAATTTTCAATTCTATTTGACAAAATCAAGCACAACAGTCGAACAGGAAATGCAGCTTTCACAGAACACAGTAAACCTAAAAACACGCAAAACGACAAAAATGAATGGCAATGTTAATAAGGAATAAAGGCATATGACGTCACAAACACAAAAAGGGCTGACAGTAGGGCTACCACCTTGGAACGGTCAGTGGCAAACAATGCCGCTGGGGGTTTAAACCAGGTTCTAGGGTGCACCAAACCTCACTCCTACCCTATTGTCATCCCAATAAACGGGACAGTGTCAATAAAGATATCTTTGCCAGGTTATAATCCCTAACAAACAAGGCTTTATTAATAGGCAATATAAGTAAAATACATAAATGATCATGTATATATATAATATAAAAAACAAAAGCCAAGAAATTCACAAAGTGAGTACTCAATGACTTGGCAGAAGCCAGAGCAACAAGAGGACAACCCGTTAAGGGTACGACAAGACAAGATTAAAGACAAACATTAACCGTTACCGTCCTATAAGGATTTAGGTAGACGTCGTCATAGGGTCCACAATCTGTCCCGTCATCGCACAATCAAAGAGGAAAGCATAGTGGCGAACTGTAAATGCAGAACGTTGCAAAATGATGGGGTCATAACGTCTGTTGATAAACTTTTTAACAAGTTTAATAAAGCTTGTATGAAAGTGAGTATGACCAAGGATCTTACGAAGTTTGTAAATCGCATCACTATACAAGTCAGGTTGTGATAGTCCTTGTCTTAAAATACTTTTATATTTTAAAAGTAAATCAAGGCTGTGTTGTAGCATGGTCGGTGACATTTCCTTTGATGAATGCAGAGCATTAAATCGTTTAATTTAGGGTAACTAAAGGGGCGTGGCTATACCGTACTACAACTACCAGATATTGGAATTTAGAGTACGGTCACTATGACGTCACAGAGTTACTAAGTACACCATGCTACAAAAACGATAGAGTGTCTCAGCTCGTTGGTTATTTAAACACCTCGATGGGTCATCGAGGTGTTTAAATAAGCCAACTCGCTGGGACCAGACTCTATCTATTATATATAAAAAATTTGCACTTGTTTTTCGAAGTTAATGTTAACGGTAGCCCTGCTGGAGTAGCTTTTTATTTATAAACATATTTCGAATATTAAAGTCCTCAACTCTACTACAAACTCTAGAGAAACGAACAAATTGAGAAACTTATAGACCCCATAAGAAGTAGCTAGGGGAACATTCCCATTTAAATGGGATAATTGACAATATCAAAATTAAAATCATCTCTCTTGTCATAGATTTTGCCAATTATTTCGTCATTTTCTATAGAGATATGTAAATAAAAAAAAGAGGCGACAGTATCAGTAATGTTAGCTTTGTTGAGTTACTTAAGATTGATATTATTAACCGTAGTAGAAACAAAAGGATTGCCAATGTTCAATATGTCATCAAAACATCTGCCGGAGTATTGGATGAAATCTCGTTCATAGCAATAAAAAAAACAAATACAAAGTTACAGAAAATAATGACAGGTAAGTCAAAGTTATAGAATATAAATACAGGTAAGTCAAAGTTATAGAAAATAAAATACAGTTAAGTCAAAGTTACAGAAAATAATAACAGGTAAGTCAAAGAAAATAATTACAGGTAAGTCACTGTTACAGAAAATAATTGCAGTTAGGTTCAAGTTACAGAACACAATTACAGGTAAGTCAAAGTTACAGAAAATCACAAAATCATTATAGGTAAGTCAAAGTGATAGAAAATAATTGCAGGTATGTAAAAGTTTCAGAACATAAATAGGTCACTGTAAATTAGTGTGTTGTTGAATTAAGAGTTACGCATACTTCATTTTACGCATAATCAATCACAAATCATGGATATTTTAAGACCCCGTGAATAAACCCATACTTTTAATTATTCTATGACGTGAACGTTAAAATGCATGAGTTTTCCTACATTGTTTTTGTAAAAACTGGGGTACTTATAAGTATCGCCTATTGTCAAAAATGCTGTAGGATTGCTAGTCGCAGAAATGTGTTATAGGTTGGTGTTATAATTCTCCAGTATGTAAGTGATAACGAAAACCTTGCTGAAGAAGTTGAAAACGTAATAACGTGTGTTCGATCATTCCAGTCCTTAACTTCTTTATACGCCCTAACCACACGAATGAGCTGGGAGATTTAAACCTCATATGATAGTAGCACAATTTACATTCCAGTCTAAATATGGATAGTTAACAAAGTCAAATTTAAAAAAATGAGAAATGGTCCTATAGAAATCACAGCACCCAAACGCAATGGCACCGTAGTCCCGCACCGTACCACAAGCAAAGAGCACTTTTACAGTGAAAAGGACAATACACAACACAAAGAGTGATGAAGACAGGGTTACCGACTTGGAACGGTCAGTAAGCAATAGTGTCCACTGGTTAGCTTAAATCGATTAGAGACAGTGTAAATAAAGACAGTTTAAATAAAAGTTCAACCCATCAAAAGGTAATCTCTAACAATAAAGTCCACATCCAGAGAAATTAGGAAACGATATACGTAGATGTTATTGTAAAACAATATAAAACCATAATTATAAACACCTCAGGATGTATTCTGAATAACCACAGAAGTTGCAGTCAAAGAGAAAACCAATCTAGGGTACGATCAGAAAACCCAAAGGACGAACGTTCATACATCAAACTCCACATTCAGGGTTTCAGAAGGTGCAATCATGGAATCCCACTAGTTCATTTCTCCTATCAAAGTTTTAGTATGTACGAAATCATTTGAAATCAAGAATGAAGATGAGTGAATGCTGCTTTAGTATCCGAACTGTTGGCTTTATTCTCTTTTCAGTATTTATTCATCATGATATCTGACTAGTGAAATTAAAATATCAATAGTATGTATGTCATCTCAATACTTAGATGTATTCTAAAACGCATCGATAATGTCTCCCTGATTGGAATAATATCTCCCTGGTAAATATATTAATACCAAAACTCTGTTGCTATCACCTTGGGATACCAAACAGCACTCAGTTGTGGGTATAAAATCAGACTTTGAAAGAGTCAGAAATTAGTTCAAAGCAATGGTACATTGAATTGTCAGGTTGACAGATAATTAGTTCTATTAGATGTCATTGTCAAGGTTGCAGCTTTAAATCGTATTGGCGACTTGATGCATTTTATAATATCTCTTATGAACATACTCAATACATCCGAGTCTGCTACTTTTCTCTCTTGTTTGTGTTTGTTGCTTCCAATGAATCCCATTTTTGGTATTTATTTGCAATCACACTATCGTTTGTTTAGTGCTGTGTGGTGGCTCTAAAAAGAGGCATCGACTACACATCAGCGTTCCGGTCTTGCGGTCTACGGTATTTTGAGATCACCAAGTCCAAAGTCACCAAAGTCCAATTTGTATGGCGTTAAGTTATAGACGATGCTAGGGGGTGTGATTTGGGTTGTACCGTTTATTACCTTCCATGCACAAATTAAAAAAAAAATCCTAGTTTGCTTCTTTTCTCTCTTGTTTGTGTTTGCTGCTTCCACATGTTTCCCTTTTCGATTATTAATGACATTCACACTCGCGTTTGGTTAGTGCTTTGTGGCGGCTGTAAAAAAGTCGCCACGACTACACATCAGTAGTGGTGTTACTTACTGATAGTTTAGGATCATCGATCCCAATCCCTGTGTCTTCAATGTAGAATACCCCTTAAGCTGGTGCAAGGGGGCTTGAGAGGTATGTCACCTTATATAAACGCTTGTGAACAACATATTCAATAAACCGAGTCTGCTTCTTTTCAGTATTTAATGAGAGTGTGTGTGTTTAATCAACAATAGAACACTATCCAGTTTTAGCGTCATGCAAAGTTTATATTGTCAGCGTGAATTGTAAATATATTCTATATTATGAAGACAAGATGGCAACATCAAAGAGTGTCAAAACAGTATTATTATTTACATGCGAAACACAACTGCGAAAAGATTAACAACATCTGATTAAAGTGACTGTTACTGTCTTTGAACATTACGATCATATAATACTTGACTGCTTTACCGATGACATATTATGGATTAGTAATGATATTCATGCCGTCTTTTTGTTAGATGGCATCCTTGGTCCGGCTTTGCTTTAAACGAGAAAACAATGGGCGAAATAAACAAAATGGAATTTAGCTTTAGGAGCAGAGGTTATGAAGCCTGCGTATCATAAGTAACAGTCAAAAGACTAAATTTAAAAACAACAACAACATATCCTTAGGGTTATTAAACAATAATCAGAACCGTTAAAGGCTGGAGTAGTGGACTCACGTATTCGAAATTAATGTAAGAACACCAAATTATTTGAGAATGTACCATCGATATCTGTATATTATTGTCGGGTTCAGCATCTCCAAAATCGGAAAGAATAACATTTTTCAACGGCGTGTCGGTGCAATGAATTTAGGAACATGTGGCACACAACGCAGGAAACAGAGGTAACAATTTTAAGTGTATGGGACAAAATTGTGCATCTGTACTTCGTTTGGTATATAAACACTCTAGAAACACTTTTATAAGAAACCCAGACAGTGTAGAAGACACTATTTTGCAAAACACAAAACCCACAGTCAGTTTGGAATTAAATAACAAGTAAGGCCCCTGTAACTGTATAGAGCCGTTATACACCTTAGGCTATATAGATACTAATAGTATCTCTCATGAACAAACTCAGACTCAGTAAAACCGAGTCTGCTACTATTCTCTTTCTTGTTTGTGATTGTTGCTTCCAATGGATCCACTTTTCAATATTTATTTACGTGACTCTGTAGCAATTGGCAGTGGAAAATATATGTACGAAGTGATAATGCACAATGCAGACCGTAACCTCTCCTCAACCTCGTGATAAAAGTATTTCACGGACTTAAATTTACGAACTAAGCGTTAATGCTTAGACGCTTTATGCGTATTATATTACAGGTAATGCATACAATTATTTAACCGGTAAATTTGTTGAAAAGATCAATTAAATTGAAGTGGATTATAACGTTGCCTGCTTTACAATATGTACCCATTTAACTATTACTGGTTTGTGCAGCGTAATTGGAATGTAATTTGCCAAAGTTAAAATTGACGTGACCACTAAATTTTATGATAATCTGTAGGAAAAATCTTTTAGTTTAATGCAGTATGTTCCTGTTACTAACCGCAAGGTTCGCACTAGTATCCAGCTGTGTGTATTTACATTTATATAAATGCTGACAATTATATAGAAACTTGAAACCATTACGTGTTCCTGCCTTAATTCCATTTAGCAATGGGAAAAGCTTATATTAGCAGGATTTTATAACGGATATTTCGACAATAAAACGCGTTCAAAAACATTTTTTTTACTAAAAAAATGTGATAACCTTTTAAAATTACCTATTAATTGTTTTAATTTTACAATATGCAAACTTTTAAAGCCGAAATTAAGGTTTTATTTCATACCCAAGCCAACCCCGTTTTTGCTTCTTGGAGAAGGAGTTGGATGCGGTATGAAAGTTAATACTCGGACCACGTAATATATTAAGGTATCCAGATTGTCAAGATACCACAACCTGACTTCCATATACAAACTTGGTAAGATCCTTGGTCAAAATCACGTTCATGCAATCTTTATTAAAATTGTTAAAACAATTTATCAAAAGAGTTATATTTGGTGGTTGACCCAGTTACAGTTCGCCACTGTGCTTTCCTCTTTGATTGTAGATGACCGAACAGATTGTGGACGTCTACCTAAATCCTAAAAGGACGGTAGCGTTTGATGTTTGATTCGTAACCTTAATGGTGTGTTCTCTCGTTTTATTCTGCCGAGTCGCTGAGTACTTGCTTTCTAACTATATATGCCTTTGCTTTTATATTCATATATATACATGATCATATATGTGTTATATAGAAGATCTTATATGACCGGCTGTGTATTATTGATTTTAATAAAATAATGATAAACTGGTATGATACAAGGATTAGTAAACGTAGCTATAACAAGAGTCCCAAGAGGACCTTTATCGTTCTACTGGCTTTAAGGAGTCTGTGGCTGGAAGTGGAGGTTGGGGAGTAAATTAGTTGGTGTAGTAATTATGACAAAATACTTTTCCCTGCAATTAAAAACGTTTTTTTACCTGAATACCTCCTACATGTAGGGAGCCCCAGGGGCTGGAGCCACAAACGAAAACTTGTTGTGCATCTGCACGTCCTTTACTAAGAAATACACTACACATGAACTTGAAATCTTAAAGAGTATAGAGGGAGTTAGCGTCACAAGGCGGAAACTTTGTAATATTAAATTACTACAAGTTCCTCAAGTAGTACCCCAGCAGAGGGGCTCTTTATGCAGGAGGTGAAACCTGTTTTATATATTCCCTAAATGACCGCACCAAATTAGAATCAAATGCATTCACATTTGGACACTATGTTTTTGATTGATAACTCCCCACAGGGGATCCCAGTGGATGGAGCCAAAATGCCAAATCGTATTGCGCATTTACACATCCTTAACTAAAAAACATCACACATGAACTTGATATCTCAAAAGGGTATAGAAGAAGTTAGCGTCGCAAGGGAGAAACTATGTAAAAGTAAATTACAGTAAGTTATCCCAAGTTGTACCCCTGTAGAAAGGCTGCTTTATGTAGCAGTTCAAAACCCGTTTTATATATGTTGTGCCAAGAGTCCACCAATTGCCATACACAATTTGAATCATAACCATTAACATTTGGACAAGATATGCACATGTGGTGGCTTTTGGCTCGATTTTCCCTCTTTGACATTATTATTCATCTACATATCCTAACTAAGCAAAACCACCATAAATCTCAAAGGGTATACAAGTAAATGTCATAAGGCCGAAACTCTGAAATGGTAAATGACTGCAAGCTCAACAAGTTCTACATCTGTAGAGGGACCCCTTTGCAAAGGATGACAAAACCCATTTTATAAATGTTGTGCCTCGAGCTCGTAAATGATCATACCAAATTAGAATCAAATACATTCACATTTGGATAAGATATGCAATTTGTTGTGTATTTTACCTGATTTCCCTCTTTGGAGACCCTGAGGATGGAGCCAAACTATGAAAACGTATTGTACATCTATCTACAAATCGTTAACTAAAAAATACACCAAACATGAACTTGAAATCTCAAAGTGTATAGAAGGAATTAACGTAACAATCCCGAAACTCGTAGAAGTAAATTACTGCATGTTCCCGAAGTTATACCCCTGTAGAGGGGCCCCTTTATGCGGGAGGCCAAAAGCAGTTGTATATATGTTGTGCCTCGGGTCCCTATATGACTATACCAAACTATAATCGTAACCATTCACATCTGGACAAGATGAGTATTGTTTTGTGATTTTTGACCCGATTACTGGGCCAGTGGGCACAGTGGGCAGAACCAAAATCTAAGACCTTATTGCGTATTTACACACCCTAACTAAGAAGTACACCACACATGAACTTGAGATCTCAAAGTGTATAGAAGGAGTTAGCATCATAAGGCCGAAACTCTGTAAGAGTAAATTACTGTAAGCTTCCCAAATTGTACCCCTGTAGAGGGGTCCCTATGTGCAGGAGGACAAAACTCGTTTTGTATATGCTGTGCCTTGAGTCCCTAAATGCACATACACAATTATTATTAAATCCATTCAAATGTGTGTGTTATAGTCAGGACATTATAAATATCACAACACACACTTTCCAGTCACCAATTTAATTGTATATACTAATTCAAACTAAATCAACAGAAAACGTATCTCTTATCAAAGTACAGTCCTATTTAAATTTGTCCTAATTCTAACAGTTAAATGCAACATAATTCAAATTGCCAAAACATAAGTCTAACGCACTGGTTATTGCGAGCTAAAAGTGCCTAAAACATAGACATGACTTCAACTTAAGACTTGCTTATAGACTGCCTCCGAACACGGAGCGGGCCCATTTTATACATGATCTCTCGCTGCAACAGCCGTGAGAATCTGTCCAGACCGCCACATGGTTCCTGACTTATTGCCGCTAATGTGGCCAACATTCAATCTCTTGTGACACCAGACACAAATTATACTCATAAATAGCAGCCATATGGCTTATGCATGACAACAAAGTCAGCGCTACCGGTCTTTTTAATGAGATTGTTGGACATATAATATAGTAAACAGCACATCAGATATTAATTATATGGCTGTATTTATGTAACTGACCAACTTAAATGCACGCCCGTGTCGCACAGCTACCTTAAGCCAAGTACTGATGCAACTACCAACATTTCGGTCAACAACATGCTTAACCAATATAATGAAACACGAAGTCTATATTCTGTACTTTGATAGGATGCGAGATACTATAATATATTTCAATATATGATCAAAAAACAATAAAACCAATACGACTTTAACACATTTGGGCAAGATATATATTTATTTTTTTGACCCAATTACCACCAAGGGAGACAAAGTGGGAGGAGACAAAATCTGAAACCTTGCTGCACCCCCCTTGGTCATAAAATTTAAAAACTAGCCCCCATTGGGATTTGAACCCATGACCGCAGGTTCTTAATATAGCATAATGCATATTTAAGAAAATAAATGGCCATAAATCTAGTGTTACTTGTCCGATCCGGCTGGTTTTCGAACTTGTCCCAGTTTTCATTGATATTAACGATCTGTGCAAGATTGGTGAATATCAAAATATAAATGAAGGTGCTAGAGTGTTCACAATGCAGAAAATGGCATTTTTCAGGGAAAAAACAATGGCCATAACTCTCGATTTACTGATCCGATCGGGCTTGTTTTCAAACTTTTCTGAGCTTTTATTGGTATTAACAATCTGTGCAAGTTTGGTAAAGATCAACTAATAAATAAAGGTGCTAGAGTGTTCATTTATGGCATTTTTCAGCAAATTAAGGGCCATAACTCTGGTGAAACTAATCCGATCTGACTGGTTTTCGAACTTGCCTGAGCTTTCATTGATATAAAGACACTTGCAATGTTTAGTAAAGATCCGATTAATAATATAGGCCCGTGTTCATAAGGCGTATACACTGGCTGTCACAAGATAATCTCGAGTAGAGCTTGTTGGTGGTACATAGCTCTTGTAAGCACTTGGCTACATCTGTCAGTCACACGCTAATCCATTGTTCAGGTGAAACAAATTCACCAGTTGCATGATATATTCATGTCCCACGGAAAAGCGAGCAATTTTATAACGCCGGTAGAGGGAGTACGGCAGTGCCGTTCAATAAGTTTATATGTGCGTTAATGCATGTAAAAGTATAGGCATTTTACAATCTATCTCTCTAAAGGGCAAACTTGTTTAAGGGTCCTTTCGTGTAGATTTTAATTCTGCGCATTTAGTCACGTGTGTCACGGAATGAACTTGGGAAATAATGTTTTGGGAGGAACGTTTGCTATAAAGTGCATTGTTTTCCAGTCATGGCGGGGATTGATTGAAAGTGGCTTTGTTTGGAGCAGAAGTTGGAAAGGGTGAAAAACACAGGCAATATATGCCTAAGCCTCCCGGAGTGGAGCTAAGCCTTTAGGCTGTGTAGGCCCTCTGGGTGATTCAACGGGAATCAACGCATAACGTAACGAGCGGTGGAGACGGTCCCCGTACCTGGACAACATGGTCAGGTTCTCTTAGGAGCAACAACCCCCGGGACACTCGGTGGGCCCGTCATTCAGACCTCACTGGAGGAACGTTACCCTACAACCTCGGTGGTGGTTAATCATCGCGTCATCATATTCATTGAGTCATCAACCCTTATAGAAGGCTTTTGATGACCATCACCGATCATTGTAGTCGCGCATCATATTCATGAGCTCTCGTGCATCATTCTTTGTAACGTTTGTGATCATCAACATTGTTGTAACTGCAACAACACTTTAGTGTCATATATAGTCAGTCGACACATTCAGTATTTGTGATAATACTAAGAACGTCTTAAACGTTCATGAAAACAGTCTTTTTCATATTTCATCTGTGTATTCGCTTGTTTTTCTTGATAATTATATATATTTGACATATTTTAAAAGTTGCATTAAACTTAATTAAATGCAGTTACCGTCATTGATTCTTCCTGAGTTAGTCCCAACCACTAGGGTCATCTTGCGACACTGGCTTTGGCCAGTAGAGCTCAAAATCGAACATAAAAATGAGCATTCATGACAGACAGTCAACCATAAACACACACAGAAACAAACAACAACAGATGAAGAAATAATTCATGGCCTTATTACACTCCCAGAATCCATGCTATGTGATAAACGTATATTGTCTATTAATGTTGCCCGTTTGTATGAGAATATAATATTTCGGCGATATCTTTATTTGCTCTGTCCCGTTTGATTTGGATGACAATAGGGTAAGAGTGAGTTTTGTTTTACCGTGGAACTTTGATTAACCACCCCCATCCCCATACCCACCCCTCGCGGCTTGTTTGCCACTGACCGTTCCAAGGCGGTAGCAATATTGCCAGCCCGTTCGTGTTTGTGATTGTACATGCCTTGCTTAATAACCTGGTAATTGTCTTTTGGTTTTGATGTAATTTGTAATTGACTGTGTTCTGTTCGATAACTACTTTTGTTCATATTGCCTTGATATGTATGTATGAATGTCATAAACATCAGTTAAAACATAAAGCTAAAACTGCATGTTAAGTGACACATTTCAAAATGAGTATAATATATTGAGCAAAAAAGGTTTAGCACGACTTTTAAGAGACATTTATATATTTGTTTGAAGCTATTAAAATGCTAGGTAAGGATGAGACTTTCTAAATAGTGTGTTGTTTTATTATTTTCTAAGCCTTAGTATCAGAATTACCTCCAATATATTAAAAACAAATTATTTCGTAATACAAACGTATTGCTTTGAACAAATTTATTATTTGGCATGGACTAGAATTGCCCATTCTGTCATTGTGTAAAAAAGGCTCTAATGTGATCAAAAACATTCCAAATTTCGTTATTTTAAAATTACCTTTTCATTAAAATAAGCACTATTGTCGATATCTATAACGGTATGTTTCCAACATATTGGTTTTATTTTTTATCACCGACTTTGTTTACAAATGACTTTGTAGCATTATTATTGGACATATCTATGTCACTTTACTATTGAACCCGAACATACACGGCTTTGTATCTCGTTTATGGAATTGACATGCATTTTATGTGCTACATTTATTTTTCTCAGTATATGTTAGGGTGTTGATTCGTTGCTCAGGCGTCCAGCCATCCGTATGCATTAGGGAAATAGTCATTTATGAATCGTTGAAACAGAATAAAAATAAGTATAAAAGTCGAACAGGAAATTCAGCTTTCACAGAACACGCAAAAGGACAAACATGAATGGTAATAGTAACAATACTTCGGTCTGAGGGTGTCTCGCCCACCGCAGCAAGCGGCGTATGAAATATTTTATTAAATTTGTGCTTAAATGATGTCCACCAAAGACAACACTTCCAATGACCAATTATCAAACAAATAAAAGCAAGGTAATCATAAGAAGTTAAGTAACTGAGGTTAAGTGGTTTAACCAGGGTGTAGTTTTAGGAAATGAACGCAAAATATAACCGTAACCTTGGCATTTTTTGTCGTTCAGCGATGTCCACCAATGCCAACAATACATATGACCAAGTATCAAGGACATAAAGTGAGGCAATCACATACAGTTAACTGAGGTTAAGTTACCTAACCAATGTTAAGTTACCTAACTAAGGTTAAATTTGGGGAAAATAAAGCAAAATATGACCTTGACCTTGGAATGTTTTGTCGCCCAGCAATGTCCACCAATGCCAACAATACATATGATCAAGTATTAAAGACATAAAGTGAGACAATCACATAAAGTTAATTGAGGTTAAGTTACCTAACCCAGGTTAAGTTTTGGGAAAATAATGCAAAATATGACCTTGACCTTGGTATTTTTTGTCGTTCAGCGATTATCACCTAATGCCAACAATACAATGCCCCCGCCGCCGCCGCCGGAAAGTTGACTGCTATATCTTGTCGCTCAGTGATGTCCACTAATGCCAGCAATACATATGACCAAGTATCAAACAAAGAAATTAAAGTTATCAGAAAAAGTTAACTGAGGTTAATTTACTTAACCAAACTGATGTTTAGGGTAAATAACGCAAAGCATGACCTTGACCATGGTATTTTTTGTCGTTCAGCGATGTCCACCAATGCCAACAATACATATGACCAAGTATCAAAGACATAAAGTAAGGCAATCACATAAAGTTAACTGAGGTTAAGTTACCTAACCAAGGTTAAGTTTGGGGAAAATAACGCAAAATATGACCTTGACCTTCGTAATGTTGTTGTTCAGTTATGTCCACCAATGTCAACAATACATATGACGAAGTATCAAACAAAAGAAATTAAAGTTATCAGAAAAAGTTAACTGAGGTTAACTTACCTAACCAAACTGATGTTTAGGGGAAATAACGCATAACATGACCTTGACCTGGTATTTTTGTCGTTCAGCGATGTCCAGCAATGTCAACAATACATATGACCAAGTATCAAAGACATAAAGTGAGGCAATCACATAAAGTTAACTGAGGTTAAGTTACCTAACCAAGGTTAAGTTTGGGGAAAATAACGCAAAATATGACCTTGACCTTGGTATTTTTTGTCGTTCAGCGATTATCACCTAATGCCAACAATACAATGCCACCGCCGCCGCCGCCGCCGCCGCCGCCGCCGCCGCCGCCGCCGCCGCCGCCGCCGCCGCCGGAAAGGTGACTGCTATATCTCGCTACCCACTATCGTAGGCGTGACAAAAAAAGAGAATAAAGGCATATGACGTCAAAAACACAAACATACAACATCAACTAGTTTTAAAACTGACATATTTATATTTAATGAATATATCGGTGTTATTTCATTTACTTTGAAAATGGTGATGCATGAACATGTCGTATTTGACGTTTAGTCAACTGAAAAGCGGAAGTTGATTATGCAGGTATTGCGTTATGTCTTCAGAAACCTCACCGGAAAATGGTAACTGAAGTGGTGCCGCATACGCTACATATATTTCCAAGCTAAGGAATCAGAGCTCTATGGTAGATATAGAATATTATAACATAAGATCTAAGATTCTCCCTGCTAAGAAATGTCATCATCTGAAATATGAATCATTGTCTAAGTCAATCTGTTCTTGTACTCTGATATTACAGAATGATGCATATTCAAGCTTGATTTTACAGCATCATTGTATTGAATCTTGCTCCCATGGTTTATTTTAGATGTACTTTCTGGGGTAGGTTAAGTTATCTGTCCATGCATGTACTATAATTGTGTAATTCGTCTTTTCTAACATCAAAGCACTACAGTAGTCAATTGTTTTCTTGTGAGCGCGTTGAAGGTCACATTTTTCAACAAATATAAAGTAAACTTTCTTAGCACCTTATATCGATAAAAGTCGGGAAAATCACTATTGGCCTATGTCAGATCAATTTTGTACCCATGTCACCAAATGCAATACGTCAGAGCAAAGCGACTCTCAGAGCCTTTAGTCCTTTGATTTAAAATATAACTTTAGCATA
Source organism: Cyrtodaria siliqua (assembly GCA_037043455.1). Classification (NCBI taxonomy): domain Eukaryota; kingdom Metazoa; phylum Mollusca; class Bivalvia; order Adapedonta; family Hiatellidae; genus Cyrtodaria; species Cyrtodaria siliqua. The sequence continues at coordinate 36,964 of JAWPHD010000788.1, read as the reverse complement.
CACGATTTTCAGATCATAATTTTAAACACGGCAACCTTAAACATGTTAAAGTAGTTAGTAAGAATTAACATTAGCACCTACATTGATAAATGCAAGACCGATGTTCCCCTTAAATTTGTTTGCAGATATTTAAACAAAAGGTAACACGGTTGGGGGTTTTCAAATGTAATTTGTTATTTTAGCCTTTTTGTATATTAATGATGGAATATATAACGCAAATCAGACATATGCAAGGGCAATCGCATTTAATTATTTGCTTAATTTGTATTAAGGGTTTTCAAACGTGAAAGTTATATAAACAAGACAATCGGTACACACAGCGAGTTTTTAAAAATCAAATCATTACTGCTGCGTGTATCTTTAACCAGATGTTCCTTTGACTTTTATATCACAATGCCCATGCCATGAACAGATGTATAAATGCAAGTGTAATTGTTCAATGAGTGCGTTCGGACTTTTCTGTTTTGCTCTGTGTGCATCGGAATTGATTCGCCGATTTCCGTAACCGTTTAAAATACTGGGTTACGGACATTGTTCGGTGTCGTATGTTGACCGATTCAACATACGACGTCATCAATCAAATATATGACGTCATCATACGACACCGAGACAATGGAAATGGGAGAATTCAAATTATCTTTTTTTGTGTTAGCCTTAGTATTCGATTAGCATGCCACGGACTTATACAGATGTGATTTTATACCATGCTATGTTATGTGTATACTGAAATAAATCTATCTATCCACCCTTATATATAGACAGCTACAATAATTAGTGTTCATTGTGAGGCTTATTTGGAGTTATGTAATTTACACAGAATCTCACATTCGTGCCTATTTAATATTGAATTTATTAAATTCGTTGGATTTATTTGATAAGGAGCTCGGTACAGCCTCACATAATAAACGTTTATCCATCTCGTTTAATAAATTCAATATTAAACATGCACTCATTTAAAATAATTTATATGTATGTATCATGAGTTGATGCCTCGCATAATACGGAATATATACAGGTAAAAGTTAAACATATTAAAATAACATTTTATATAAACTTAACACACTACATTACCTCTCATGAATAGACTCAATAAAACCGACTCTGCTACTTTTATCTCTTGTTTGTGTTTGTTGCTTCCAAGGGATCCACTTTTCAGTATTTATTGACATTCACACTTGCGTTTGATTAGTGCCGTGTGGCGGCTGTAAAAAGTCGCCCGACTACAAATCAGTAGTGTTATTACTTACTGGTCCTTTGGGATCATCAAGCCATATCTTTGTGACTTTAAAGTAGAATATGGCTTAAGCCGGTGCTAGGAGTCGTGAAAGGGGTTTCACACTACATTACTTCTCTTGAACAGACTTAATAAAAACGAGTCTGCTACTTTTATCTCTTGTTTGTGTTTGTTGCTTCCAAGGGATCCACTTTTCAGTATTTATTAGTTATACATGTATCGTACTAAATAAACAGCTCTGTAATTACGTTGTACATTTGATAACACATCAACATATTTTCCATAGCAGTCTAGCAACATGTAGGTGAAGGTAGTATTCACCCCACTCTCCTACACAACCACACACACCACTAGCGGATCTAGGGGGGCGCACCCGGCGCCCCCCCCACCCCCCTAAAAATTCCGGATCATACATGTATGTCCATGTTACTGTAGATAAAATATCAAACAATTTCGATGCACGTCCTCAGTATAAAAAATGTTCTCGCTCGCTCGACGCATAATGGCTAAAGAGTGGTTTAATTAACACATTGTTAAATCCTTTTATTTGAAAATGGCCTTTTTTATTCATACATGTATGTCCATGTTACTGTAGATAAAATATCAAACAATTTCGTTGCACGCCTTCAGTATAAAAAAAGGTTCTCGCTCGCTTCGCTCGCTCGACGCATAATGGCTAATCAGTGGTTTAAGTAACACATTGTTAAATCCTTTTATTTGAAAACGGACTTTTTTTATTCATACATGTATGTCCATGTTACTGTAGATAAAATATCAAACAATTTCGATGCACGTCCTCAGTATAACAAATGTTCTTGCTCGCTTCGCTCGCTCGACGCATAATGGCTAATGAGTGGTTTAATTAACACATTGTTAAATCCTTTTATTTGAAAACGGACTTTTTTACCCTATCAATGCACTACCGCAATCGTTTTATGAGGCTAGAGACGGACCCGAAAATTGACCAAAGTCTTACGCCCCCCCCCCCCCCCCACCCACCTAAGCTGAAATCCTGGATCCGCCCCTCCACACACACGCACGCACGCTCGCACGCACGCTCGCACACACACACCTCAGAAACGTACACATAATGATGGATTATAGGGTTAGGATTACCATTTCTCTCTTGTTTGTGTTTGTTGCTTTCAAGGGATCACCTTTTCAGTATTTATTGACATTCACACTAGCGTTTGTTTAGTGCTGTGTGGCGGCGGTAAAAAGTCGCCCGACTACAAATCAGTAGTGTTATTACTTACTGGTCCTTTGGGATCATCAAGCCAAATCTTTGTGACTTTAAAGTAAAATATGGCTTAAGCCGGTGCTAGCAGTCGTGAAAGGGGTTTCACACTACATTACTTCTCTTAAACATACTTCATAAAACCGAGTCTGCTACTTTTATCTCTTGTTTGTGTTTGTTGCTTCCAAGGGATCCACTTTTCAGTATTTATTAGTAATACATGTATCGTACTAAATAAACAGCTCTGTAATTACGTTTTACATTGATAACATATCAACATATATTCCATAGCAGTCTAGCAACATGTAGGTGAAGGTAGGCATTCACCTCTACCCTCCTACACAACCACACACACACACACACGCACGCTCGCACGCACGCACGCGCAAACACACACCTCAGAAGCGTACACATAATGATGGATTATAGGGTTAGGATTACCATTTCTCTCTTGTTTGTGCTTGGTGCTTTCAAGGGATCACCTTTTCAGTATTTATTGACATTCACACTAGCGTTTGTTTAGTGCTGCGTGGCGGCTGTAAAATGTCGTCCCGGTTACAAATCAGTGTTATTACTTACTGTGTCCTTTGGGATCATCAATTCCAATATTTGTGGTTTTGTAGTAGAATACAGCTGACGGGTGCTTGAGTGTGTGAGAGGTGTTGCTACTTCTATTACCTCTTATGAACACACTCAATAAAAATGAGACTTTTCCTTCTTGATTGTGTTCATTGTTCCAAGTGATCCTGTTTCAGTATTTATAAAGTGAGGCAATATACCGGGATATAATCGACTTCCAAAACTGAAATTCATTAGATTATTTAGTAAAACCTCGTCCAAAACACAGTGCACCCAAAACAGTAGTCCACACATAAGACGCGGCAACGTTTACTTTGTAAAAATTATTAATGTAATTTAAGTTTCAAATATCCTTGCCTTTCAGTACCATAAATCCTATGAATTGTGCTTTATTTGTTGTATAAGCAGAACTAAGGTACGGTATTGTGAAATATATTGTTCAGCAATTGTTAGTTCGTCCTCAAATGTCAATTATGATCAACTAGTACGCACATGATCAAATATAGATATAACAAAAAACGAACAGGAAAAGTAGCATTCAAGGACGACTGTCAACCACAAACACACAGAGAAACAAAGAACAATTTTAAAGATGAATAAAAGGCCAAATAAGACATCACAAACACAAATAAGTTGACAATAGGGCTACCGCCTTGAAACGGTCAGTGGCAAAATAAGGCCGCTGGGGATTTAAACCAGGTTCTAGGGTACACCAAACCTCACACTTACCATATTGTAAATAAAGAAATCCCCGCCATGAACTATTCTCTAACCAACAATGTCGCATTAATAGGCAATAAAAGTAAAACAGAAAGATGCTCGTGTATATAATTATATCTATACATATATTTCAACCTCTTTTTTACTTCTTTTTTAAAAGAAGTCATTATTCGCCATTTCACAAAATAACTGGAGGTCCTGCTTATTATCGTTGTATTGTGTTCAAATTCTTCAGTTCACTTTCCAGTACAGATTTAACGAAGCAAATGTAGTCCAATTTAACTCAATTTGTTTAAAGTATACTTTCAAAATACACTCCTTTTGTTATAAAAATCGTCAAATTGGTTGTGGTGAAGGATTGTAAAATATTTCTCTAATGTAAGACAAACTATTTTCAGTTTTCAGCATTATTTACATTATCACAACACGTCTGTGAGTGTTATTCGTACTGATCGCCCCCAACTCCACCACCACCATCATAGAGTTAAACGAATTATTTTATAACTGCACATCAGCTTAGTTTAATTAAAGCCGCCTCAGAGATAGGAGAAATTTACCTAGAAATCTGGAACAGTGCCCTACCTATAGAGAAAAATATGTACCAACCACTTACCAACGGATTCGAACCATCAGCCTTAGGACATCTACCTCGACACAGCGTCTCGTCCAATAGCAGACGCCATGGCACACTCGGCCACGAGGTGAACCTAAAAATATTGATTCTGGAAACTGGGTGATACTACATATTAATTAAAACTATGTTAATTTTTCCGTGTATGGAAAGGGAAAAATCAAAACACATATTTAATTCGGTGACTCAACTCTTTTTTACCATTTCGCAACAACAAGGGAGAATAACTTTGAGCCAGCTTATATAAACCGTGAAGCTTGTTTCACGAATCTATATACTTTTGTCGAATATGAAACTTTACACGTATATCTCATTGTAGGAGTACACCAATATTTTTATTTGGCTTACTTTACTTTTCTCATTATATTAATCAAATGCCCTTATATGTGTAGGTTGTACATCTCTGTACATTGTATTCTCTAATTACTAGCAATTAACATCATAAAGTGCGTGCGTGCGTGCGTGCGTGCGTGCGTGTATGTATGTATGTATGTATGTATGTATGTATGTATTTGTGTATGTGTGTATGTGTGTGTGTGTGTGTGCGTATGTGCGTGTGTATGTGTGTATGAGTGTATGAGTGTATGAGTGTATGAGTGTATGCATTTAGGTATGTATGTAGGAATGTAGGCAGTGTGTATATGTGCGTATGTGTGTATGCGTGTATGAGTGTATGAGTTTATGTGTGTATGTATGTAGGAATGTATGTAGGAATGTAGGCATTGATTCTGTCGGTCAATTCTATCGGGCGGGAGGGTAGGTGGGCGGGTGGACTGGCGGGTGGATTGATGGACGGACGGAAGGATGGAAATAAAACTCAGAACGATGGTCGGTCCTAGATCGAAAGCAGATTTCAAAATCAAGGTTAGATCCCATAGCGGTGACCGATTTATTTACTTTTTCCTTAACGAATACCGATTTAACATCAACATAATGACGTTACGTTAATGTTGACGTCGTGCGTACACGGCAGCATTCCCGCGCCAAGAGAAATTTTATATAATAAAGAATGGATGGATGGTGTTTTTATGTCTTTATGGATGAATATGCGTGCGTGCGTGCGTGCCGTGCGTGTGGTGTGGTCATATGACATGTACATGTTTACTTTGAAGACTAATATTAAGTTTATGGATCACATCTTCATAAAAATGTATTCATAGTCGCGGAAATGATTTAGGCTGTTGTAATAACCTGATTTGGATCATTGAAGACTTTAATATCGTTACAAGCTCTAGCAAAAGGAATGGACTGGGAGATAAACACCACTCCGTTGCTTTTATCCGCATATATCTAATCTATAAATCGTAAGGCTACTAGAATACTAAATGTAATCGTAATGTGTCAACAATTACGTTTGCGTGCTAAAGTGGTATGAGTAACTGGCCTATGACATTAAATGGATGCATTTTATGTCGTTACACAATTATGAAATAATTTAAGATTACACTAACAAAGAAGACATGATTTTAAAAGCGTTCTCTTTTAAATAGTGAATGTGTGTTTGAATGTATGCTTAAGGAAAAGTGAAACGCACCATACGTTCACTTATGCTAACAATGTATTTTATGTTACATTTAAACGCTAATACGGCATAATGTTTGATCATGTTATGTAGAAAAAATTCGAATCGTTTAGAAAGACATCACACTAATTGACATTTCATTCCATTTGAACTTTCTTTTTTTTTCTAATTTACAGACTTAAACTAACCGAGCCTTTGCAATTTTGATATTGCTTTACATTGCATACAAGGAAATGCATTATAAGAATTTCAAAAAAAGGGAGTTTCTTATTTCGGACGCAACAAAGAGTTCGTTTTTTTTTTTGTATCGGTGCAATGTTTGAGATGGCCCTTGATTGGAAAATACACATTCTTCTATTCTATTTTACGACAGTACAATGAGTTCATTGTTTGACGGGATTATACTTACTCTTACCGATGATACAAAATTCAGTTTGCAACTGTCTATGGATTGACATTAAAGCATTAAAGCATTTTGCAGAATAAAATCGAAACCGTTTATTTATTCTTTTGACTGAAATGCACTGCCAGTCACAGGAACGGAGCACAATAGAAAAGCAAATCAGAAGAACGCATTTTTAAAAAAATGAAATAATGTCGATACAAAGGCACTTTTTTCTGACACACGTAAATTTCAGTTGAAATATACCGTATTTCACCTATTAGTAGCGCCTTTCCTAATAATAACGCCCCCACCAATTTTAAGAAACCTTACCTTCTTTGAAAATTCAAACTACGACACTGGCTTGGTCTATCACATAAATTAAACCTTATAGCGCTGTCATCCGTTTTACCTATTATGCTTCAATGATAACAAAGTTATACTCCGTATACAGTCGGGTTAAGTTTTAGTCAGGGCCGGTGTCGTAGTAAAAGATAGTTTTATAGTAATTTTACAGTAAACAATCGGGTAAGATATCGGGAAATATTGAACAATTTGAATCATAATAAGAGCGCCCCTTTTGAACTTTGCATAGCGCCCGGGCGCTACTAATAGGGGAAATACGGTATGTTTGTTATGTTACGTTGCATACAGTTTAGTTCTAATATCCTGTAAAACAGGTTTTGATTGAACCAGCTCTACACATCACTGTGTTTCATCTCGGACATTTTGCGTGAAAACGGTGTTGTTGTTTTTATGTGTTTTATGTTTCTTTACTCTTTAAAAGTCAACTGTCTGTAGTTTCATTGGCAATATAAATCACTCCGAACACTCCGGAACGTTTCACAATGTTGTACCACACAGAGAAAAAAATCAGTAAATGATACTAATTAAAAAAAAAAGATAATATACATGTACATACATAATTTGGTTTTAAGCCCAATTCAACAGAAACTCTTTAGTGAGTTTGGGAATGATATTTTTCCTGGTTTTCATGCATGTGGATGACGAATCACGTACATTTACTAAACTGGTTTCATTAGATTTTTGCGCGATTCAACATTATTTACACATGCATAAAATCACGAAAATTGAATAATTATACAAGAATTATAATCATATTTTCAGAATTTTTATTTTTTTATTTTCGCAATAGTTTTAATAATGCCACGCAACATCAAGGTGATTCCTGGAACACATGACATCACGTTGGTTAAAAAAGACGCGTTAGATACACATGTTTTTTCGAAGTATTTTTGTATTGTTATATCTTAAAATGGACATTTTAGAATTAGTCGTGGCATAAACGTTCTCTCAAATTTGTTTGTTTTTTGTATGAAATTCATGAAACTCGTGAAAATGTTTCTATTGTAACTCATCAGAGGCTTGTTTAATGAAATATTCATTTAAACTTGTATCATGAATTCGATATGAAATGGTAATTCATTTGATATCCTCTGTATTTTTATTTCATGTGAATTTCTGGTTTGAAAGGGACTTGAACTTTCACGTTCCGACACATTTCAGCATTATTTCAGTACTTTCGCTTTGAAAAGCGCAGTTGCTGAAACTGCAGCTAGAATTTGTGAGGTCATCCTTAAAAAATATTTATTTGCTGTTTCCCCAATCCCGACCCAGGATTTTATAGGTGGGTAGGTATAGGTACATGTATGTGATTTTTTTTTTGTTGCCAAAGACAGTAAAAACCTTAAAAAAGGATAAAAATATCGGACAGGGAAAGCAGCATTCAAGGACGACAGTCAACCACAAAACACAAAAACGCAAACAGACAAACGAAAAGACAAAAGTAATAAAAAATGCAAACGACATCACAAACACAAAAGGGTTGACAATAGGGCTACCGCCTTGGAATGGTCAGTTGCAAAGTAGGCCACTGGGGGTTTAAACCGGTTCTAGGGTGCACCAAACCTCACACTTACCCTACTGTCATCCCATTAAAACAGGACAGTGTAAATAAAGAAATCCCCGCCATGATCTAATATCTAACCAACAAGGCAGCATCAATAGGCAATATAAGTAAAACACAAATATGCTCGTGTAAATATAATACAAAAAAACAATAGCCTAGAAAGCCACAATGAAGGTACTCAATGACTTTGCAGAAGCCAGAGCAGTAAAAGAATAAACCATTAAGGGCACGACAAGAAAGATCATGGACAAACATCAAACGCCACCGTCCCATTGGGCTTTAGGTAGGCGTCATCACAGGGTCCACAGCCTGTCCGGTCATCGTACAATTAAATAGGAAAGCATAGTGGCGAACTGTAAAAGGGTCCACCACCAAGCATGCAGTACGTTGCAAAATGATAGGGTCATAACCTCTTAAGAAATGAAAGAAAAATGTACTAAAGATAGTAAAAAAAAACATGTTAAAGAATTGCTATAAAAAGTTTTTGGGGAGGCCCTTTTTCGTGGGTATGTAGGGAAACAGCAAGCCAACACTTTTTAGCTCTACTGGCCAAAGGCCAGCAGAGCTTATGGGATGACAAGTTGTCCGTCGTCCGTCCGTCCGTTAACTTTTGCCTTGTGAACACTCAAGGGCCTTCATTATTAATCGAATCTTTAGGAAACTTTGCCAGTGTCTTTATATCAATGAAAGCTCTGACAAGTTCGAAAACCAGCCAGATCGGATTAATTTTACCGGAGTTATGGCCCTTGTTTTGCTAAAATATGCCACATTTACTCAAACACTGTGCATGATTTACATTTTTTATTTTTTATTTTTACACAGTGTATATGCAATAGTACAGAGTGTATGTTAACAAACCTGCAGTAATGGTGTATTAGCTAATATTCTCATTTTGTAGGCATTTTATCCAACATATAAGCACCCAAAACAAAAACCTGTCCAGACATCATCCTTCCATTTCCTTCGAACAGCAGAATAATTTTCATAAACAATTAATACATGCAAGAGAATTCGTTACCAGTACTTTCATGACTTTGATTTTTATTATAAATTGGCGCAATAAGCATGTCTACTGCCTCGCCAAGTACCGTGATAGACCGTAAATACGGAAATGCTCCGCCAGATATCGTGATACACGATATTTTCAAAATTACTATACTTCATGTTTTTCAATAATATTGACTATACTACTAACTACGATTATCGTCATCTTATTGTTGTTTGTAGTTCAGTGGTGGAGCTCTGGCGTGGAATGCGAAAGGTCCAAGTTCAAATCTCGGTTTTAGATCTTTTTTATTATTATTTGTTTATATTGTGTAATAATTATACTATAGTTACATGAATGTTCGGATTATATTTATTTCGAATGTTCCGGATTGGATCGTTGATTAAGATTAGAAGAAAACATACACAAAGAAAAGTAATTGCTCGAGCAGCTGCTGTTTCCATAAACTATATCGGCAATACATCATTTATCATTAGAATTGGATTAGTTTGCTAAATAAAACCGCACTATTGTATCAATCAGTAATCATTGATTTGTTTTGCATTCGATTTAGATTATGTTACAGTATGAACCTAAAGTGTCAATGCCTGCGTGTTATGGTTTCTTTAGGACCATTTTCCTTATTAATGTGGGAGGAAACCGGAGGACCATGAGGAAATCCACCTGTATGATTTGACGACCATCTAACCATTTATCACATACTTTCCAATTCGGGAGAAGCTTCCCGGACAGCAGCAAAACAGTGCGTAGTGAAATTGATAACTATTACTTCATATCGTTTGCAGTGACGTCGTTATGAAACCGATCGCTTATAATAACCCTTGCACAGTTATGTCTATGCACGTTCGTAACATCTAGATGAATTCCGTGGTTTGATGACAAACTTAGCCGACATCGACCAAGTTTGTACGAATGGCCATGCACTGAACACATGCTTCTTGATTTTATTCCTTTTACGCGAAAGAAAACAACACTATTGAAGTAATACTTTGAACTGAATTGTGTACACTGCTTAAAATTACCAACTTTAATCCTCTGTAAATGTCGTTATTCATGCACAAAGTATTGCGCTTGATGATAAATAATTCAATGACTTGTATAATAACATATATTTCGATTTTTTCCCGCCTGATATTTAAGGGAAATTGCTGCATATATAAGTGACTATATTTCTATAACTAAACATACTTCTACAATATCGAGAACAAAAGTAAGTATAAAAGTCGAACAGGAAATGTAGATTTTACGAAATACAGTCAACCAAAATAATGCATTAAGGAGTTCTATTATTTTCTATAAACAACTTTTTTAAAAATTAGTACAAAGACAGAATAGTCCATTCTAATTAGTAAGCAAATTGTAAAAGGTCACCAGCTTGGTTTCTGAGATATCTTTGGATAAATATATGTCCCTAATTTCTTTTTTGGCAAGTTTCCTATAATTTCAGTACAATCTAATTTAGACAAAAAAAAACACAATAAATTTAGTAACACAAATCAAATCGAATTACATAAAATAATCAAGCTCAATATATATATATATGATCCTATTCTATGAATATTGTAATAAAAAGACATGATATATGCGAAGCATAGCAGGCATAGGGGCATAGCACCTTTATTGCCTTGCGAAAAAAATGGAGATTTCGGTTGAGAAAGAGGCATTTCGAGGAAAATAAAGTATTCCTATGAATAACTTTTTTTTCCTCAAAACGTCTGTATTGTTAGCACCTATCGTGTACTTCAACATAATGAAATAAAAATGTATGTCACCACACTTGTTGTTGAGACAAAAACAGTTCTCTAAAGATTCTATAAATTTATGGGTTTTGGAGAAAATAACTGCGAATTTCTTTAACTGTTAAAATTAGATATTAAAATCGAACACGAAAAGTAGCATTCAAGGACGACTGTCAACCACAAACACACACAGAAACAAACAACTACTATAACGATGAATAGAAGGCAAAATATGGCATCACAAACACAAACGGGTTGACAACGGGGCTACCGCCTTGGAACAGTCAGTGGCAAAAAAGGCCGCGGGCGGCGGGGTAAACTATGTTCTAGGATACACCAAACAGACCCCGTTTTTATTTATATGGATTCCACATGTGTACACTAGTATACAGTCATCAAGTCAGTAGTATTTAATATTTTAAGTTAATTATTATCTTTCAGGCAGACATGTATACGATAAGTATGAAAAAGCTATAGCGGCTTAACTAATAAATCTCTCAGTGGCCTTTAGTAAATACTGACACTATACTTGATTTAGTATTTCAACAAATAACTTCATTATCTAAACAGTTAATTAGGTTCATAATACTGAAATCTAGTAAACAATATATTAACGTTTGAACATTTATCATTTATGTTATTTGTGTACATATTCGCTCTTAGATGAGTATGCTCGGAAAAGATGCGAATAAACAATTGTAGAATATGTCCTTAAAACAAACAACAAGTGTAATGCTAATATGTATGTATGTATGTATGTATGTATGTATGTGTGTGTGTGTGTGTGTGTGTGTGTGTGTGTGTGTGTGTGTGTGTGTGTGTGTGTGTGTGTGTGTGTGTGTGTGTGTGTGTGTGTGTGTGTGTGTGTGTGTGTGTGTGTGTGTGTGTGTGTGTGTGTGTGTGTGTGTGTGTGTGTGTGTGTGTGTGTGTGTGTGTGTGTGTGTGTGTGTGTGTGTGTGTGTGTGTGTGTGTGTGTGTGTGTGTTTTACAACGGTGCTCCGGAAGCCTTTATTCATATTACAAGGATGCTACAAACATTTATTGTTACACCTCCTCTGTCCCCTCCACTGTATGCGGACATACACGCACGGACGCATGGATGCACGGACGCACGATCGCACGCACGCACGCACCCTCGCACGCACACACACATACACACACACACACGCACACATACACACACACCTCATTTCTTTTCTTTAAATATTCTCTTTTTCATATGTTAATTTGTTAATATTGTTCATGGATATAGTTCTGCTATGTGTTTATAGAGTGTTTGTATGAAGGCAGATTCCACGTTCTATTAGTGTATATAAGGTGTATAATGTGTTCTCAGAAAAAAGCGAATAGCAGAGCTGCGTTGCTCTGACAGCTCATGTCATTGTATCCTCGTAAAAAAGTATGAAAGAAGATTTTTTTCAAATCGATAAACACGTTAAATACACAAACAATTTGTCGCAGGATGACCCTAGTGGTTGGGGCTAACTCGGGAAAGAATCAATGACGGTGAATGCATTTACATAAGTTTAATGCAACTTTTGAATATGTTAAATATATATATACAATTATCAAAAAAACAAGCGAATACACAGATGAAATATGAAAAGACTGTTCTCATGAACGTTTAAGACATTCTTAGTATTATCACAAATACTGCATAGGACGACTGATTATATACGACACTAAAGTGTTGTTAAAGTTATAACAATGTTGATCTACGATCTAGCGCGATAACTGTGATGCGCGAGAGCTCATGAATATGATGATGCGCGAATCCAATGGGTGATTGTCATCAAATGCCTTCTATAAGGGTTGATGACGCGATATAATGATGATTAACCTCCACTGAGGTTGTGGATGATGTTCCTCCAGTGAGGACTGATAACGGGCCCACCGCGTGTCCCGGGGGTTGTCGATTATATAACCTGGCCATGTTGCACAGGTACGGGGACCGTCTCCACCGCTCGTTACGTTATATGTTGATCCTAGTGTCGAATCACCTAAAGGGCTTACACACCCTAAATGCTTAGCTCCACTCCGGGAGGCTTATATCCAAACCTGGATGGCTTAGGCTGTAATTATACATACATTTTAGATGTCGGTTGATAAACATAACAATCTGGCATAATTATCATTACCCAAACAAATAATTATTTAATAAATATATGTAAGCTGTACTAATGATGAGTAGCAATGTATACATATTCTACAACGCCATGTATACGCCATGTATACGCCATGTACGTCGCTGTTAACCAATGCCCCTAATATATGTAATATACAACGTTATCAAATCACTCGTATATTACACACACTGAGTTGTGCATGCACACATGTATGTCAACTAATGCCCATATTATACAACGCTATGTATACGCGTCGAACATGTATACTAGTCACTCATCTCATTGTTAACTTATGCACCTAATATACAATGTTATCAATTCAATCGTGTAATACAATCACTGAGTTATACGCCAACGTTAACTAATGTACCTATTATACAACGTTATCAAATTCATATTGTTTTACAATTAATGATCAATTACACTAATTACATCTAATAAAGTAACATAAAATCATATGCTAGTCTCAAGTTAATGTTTAAGAAACATCAAAGCTAACCGGATGTCGTAATCGCCAACCAAGGTGGCGCCGCCCACTGAATACAAATGTACGATAAAAGTTCATAAAATAAATACTGACCACATATTGCCGACTGTGAATTTTGCCGTCCAACTCCTGCTCCAAACAAAGCAACTATCGAGCAATCCCGGCCAGAACTAGAAGACAATGGATTTTATAGCAAACGTTACGCCCAAACCATTATTTCCCCCGTTCAGTCCGTGACATACGAGGCTAAATTCGCAGTATTGAATTCTACACGAAAGAACCCTTACACAATTTTGCCGTTTAAGGAGATAGACCTATACGTTTACATGCATTAGCACAAAACTGAACTTATTAAACGGTCCTTCCGGACGCCCTCTGGGGTCACTTAAAATGTGCACGGTTTTCCGTGTTACCTGAATATATCATGAACATTGTGAATTTGTTTCAACTAAACAATGGATTAGGGTGTAACTAACAGATGCTTACAAGAGCTATGTACGACCAATACGCTCTACCCGTGACATTTTGTGACACTATTGCAGTCTCGGTTTGATTCAGACTGTTCATGAACCTTAGCGAAACGTGCTTGCTAACGTCCACGTCCTCTAGCCCCGGGCTGAGCAGAACTCAATATTAATTTTGTCAGTAGTACAGGAATTTAAGCCATCCCGAAGATGGAATGCACATGGCGGGGAACATGGAACCTCCAATGCGATATTTTCATACTATTCCATTAGAACGGGATGTACCAGGACAGTTTTTACCTCGCGACGGGTAAACAAGCAATTATCAAGTTGTCTCCAACTGTCCATAATGCAAAGATACAAACGCCAAATGGCGATGGCATACTTGCTACCAGACGCTCCTACAATAAAATAACTGCTTGATTGCCCCAAACTATCCTGATATCCCTTTCCTATACTACTTACCAATCCGGTTTATCAATATAACAGAACTAATATTGTGTCTATACTATAGGCTATATAATGTTAATCCGCCTTCTCCTTTCATAAATAACTAATAACTAAAACATTTGAAATCATCAAGCAAAGTCAGACGGAACCGGACAGTAGTCTTCATCATTGCTGTACATACCATATCTATAGCATGGGAATATTTTATTTGTTCTACATTTTGTTATATTGTACGAGTATTTTAGTTCAAGAAGCTCTTCCCTGTTTTTGTCCAGGTTTTGTTGATTATAACCCATTTCAGCTAGCAATCGTTTTCGCTTATTGATTTGGCTTTTTTCGTGTCGATAAAATCATCACGAACTACCTCATATTTAACTCGACCCTGCTTGCCTTCCATTATTTCTTTTCTGTATCTCTATTTGAAATTGTCAAGTTTTCTGCAAATCTTTTCTATATTTTTTGTTCAATTATATATAATAATACTATATACTATTTATTTGTTAAGCCCTTTTTCAATATTCTGAATGTCCTTAAATGGAACTATTAAAATCATCATTATAACCCTTCACTAAACCAAAGCTTTTTTCTGTTTATAATCACGTTGTATACATTTTATTTCTAAATACTTCTTGATCAGCTTTTATCATTTCTAATTCGTAAAAGCTCCCGTCAATCTTTTGATTGTTTAAATATTTTATGTTGTATGTTATAGGATTAGTATGTTGAATTTCATCAATAACAAATATTTTTTCTGTTCAGTTTGGTGTATACCCTTCTCAAAAGTTCTTTTACATTTACTGATCCGAAACTTGTCTCCTATTTAAAGCTTAGGTAAAGATTTATTATTTTTCAGTTTTTCATACAAGTTGAAATACACTTCTCCTTTATTCTTCAAATCACTTGCTTGTCACTTGTCATAATAATACTACGATGTTTTGTATTATTATACCTATCAACCATTGCCTGTAACCCGTCTAAATATGTAATTGTATTGTTTGCTGTAAACTAGTTCCACATCCTCTCCTTTAATGCTCAGTTAAACCGTTCAATTACTACAGCCTTTCCATAATTAAACGTGTGATACATTTCAATATTATTATAATCAAGAAACTGCTTGAATGTTTTATTGTAAACATCTACTCCCTGATCAACGCATAGACATATACATTGTCACCCTGTGCTTATACTTTTTTGAAACGCTTTGATAATTTCTAAACCAGTTGTATTACATCAATAATAGTAAGCAAGTATTTAATACCTTTTTTATACTTTGAAAATGATTGCATATCAACTAAATCAGCCGACCATATTTTATCAATTGCATTAACAATCACGCGGGGTTGAGTGAACTTTCTTCGTATTGGCTTATGCAGTGCGTCGGCCAACTTATCAGTCCATCTCTACGCCTTTACTTGTTTGTTGATGCTCCAAATCCAAGTTTGTATTTACCACTAATAACCATCTTAACAATCAAGCTTTTAGCAATTTTTTCTCCAAGTGATTTGGATTTACTTGTTTTTAAAATCTAATTCATTTGCTGGTTCTCCAATGTCAAGTAGGTTACCCGGACCGCAATATGTATCACCAGGAATTGTCTATCCTTTCTGTGGTAATAAAGGGAGTAAAGCCTTATTGATATCAATGTTTCCACCTTGTGTGCTTTTTACAAACTGTGTTTTTAAATTAGTGGTACCACAAGTCGCACATGTTGATTTTAACATTGATCTACCATTTTTTGCTAACGTGTACTGAGGATTAACATGTTCATGAATCATCTTTTCTTTAACGCAGTAACTCATATATAAGTATACTTAGATAAAATATGATCGTATTATGTGTGCAAGGCGATAGCCCTATTGTCAACACTTTTATGTTTGTGATGTCTTATATGGCCTTTTATTCATCTTAAATTTGTTCTTTGTTTGTGTGTGTGTTTGTGGTTGACTGTCGTCCTTGAATGCTGCTTTTCCTGTTCGATGTTTTTATATCTATATTTCCATAGGTTTATACGGTTTTAATATTTTATAAAGAATATCATAAATCTTATTTCCGTCTTGCAACATTTGAATGAAGAATAGTCAGAAATATCCACACAATACACTTGTTTTATCTTGACACTGAATAGTGTTTTATTTTATGCCAGGTATGTAACTTTTTTTGGTGGACTTAAGCCAAACGGATCAAAATAATAAGTATCGCGGTAACATGTCCAGTGTGTACTAGGTCCAGTAAAATTATCAAGATTAATAATGCCACATACTTGTTTATTTTGTTTTGTTGGTAATTTATTTTTGATAAACACTCCCCTAAAGTTTTATATACCTAACTGTTTAACCATTTTATTCAAGGGTATTCCATTACTTGCCAACCCGCTAAGAGCTCCTGTTGCTAGCTGTGATTATACCTTTGGAGCAAATT
The DNA here is from genome assembly GCA_037043455.1 of Cyrtodaria siliqua. NCBI lineage: Eukaryota > Metazoa > Mollusca > Bivalvia > Adapedonta > Hiatellidae > Cyrtodaria > Cyrtodaria siliqua. Next base: position 20,039 of record JAWPHD010000788.1, on the reverse strand, counting down.
TAGCAACTGTTGGTAATATTGTTCTAGTCAGCAAACCAGCTAACGCTCCTAAAAAAACAACATTTTTAGACTGAGACCTCATTTGCGATTTTGATATATTTATGTCTATCCCATGTCCGTTGTTTTTAGATTTATTAATATTCTTAATCTGAGTATCTGTCAGCAGCATAGTCAAATGCCCAGTTAGTTGGTCATTCTTTAACCTGAGTGTTAATGCACTTTTGTTTTTTTGTTTTTGTTTTTGCTTTTGCAAAACTTCTTGTTTGTCCTTCTGTTAAATGTACGAATAAGCTGTGTAATTGATGTATATTATAAGTTAGATTAAACTATAACTATTTTTTTTCATATCCGATAGTATCAATAACAACATCTCCTTCATACAGGACCAAAGCATACATGTTATAAGGAGCTCCTGGAGGTATATTTAATTTATATCTCAAATTTAGTTGTTTTGGATCCATGCGAATTTCATCAGATTTATAATTTAAATCAAAATATATCATACCAAAATGATTTTTTAAAATTACTCACGTTTAGTAAAGTTCCTGTGTTCTTATCATTTTGTTTGTAAGAATAAGTAAATACATCTCTGAATATTCTTGTAATATTATCATAACTGTATTCGGTATTATACACCGTTTCCGACTTCCAGTCTGGCTGACAGTAAATAGCCATTAGTATTGTGAGCATTCATATGCAACGTATCTAAAAGATGAGGGTTTTGTGTTTGAGAATAATAGTCTAGAGGCCACTCGACAATTTTTTAGTCGAGTTCAACATTTTACGAGGAGCATAGTGATAGATATCAATCGAAAGAGTAATATCTTGCCTTTGTCGTGGTACCCATGTCAAGCCCTGATTTGGTATGTGACAGGGATAAATTGAGGTCAGAGGTCATGACCCATTTTCAGAATATTTTATTGAACAATTGAATATACATTTTTGAAAGCCAATATTATTGTGTTTGTGCATGACGCATATTTCGGTCATAAGCTAACATAAGTAAAATACTTAGAGGTGAGCTTATATACGATGATAAGTACATTTGTGAAAGCCATTATTATTTTGTTTATGCATGAAGCATATTTCTGTTATAAGCTAACATAAATAAAAGGCTGACAGATGTGCTGATATACGGTGTTAAATCTTCTTCCGTTGTCCATCCGTCCGTCCGCCCATCCGCCTTCTATCCGCCCATCCGCCGTCTGTCCGGGAGAACGGGAGAACGTATAGTAGCCACTCAATGAATTGTGAGTCGAGTTCAACATGTTTCTCGAAAGAGTAATATTTTACCTCTGTCGTGGTACCCGTGTTCTGCCCTGCTTCTGTAACAGGGATAAATTACGGTCAAAGGTCATGACCCTTCTTCAGAATATTTTATTTCAAAATTGAATGTACATTTTTGAAAGCCATTATTATTTTGTTTATGCATGAAGCATATTTCGGTCATAAGCTAACATAAGTAAAAGGCTTAGAGCTGAGCGTATATATGGTGATACGTCTTCGTCCGTCGTCCGTCCGTCCGTCAATCCGCCATCCGTCCGCCCATTCGCCGTTTCTCCGGAATAACGTCTAGTAGCCACATATTGAATTGTTTATCGAGTTCAACAGCTTGCGAGGAGCATAGAGACCAATATCATTCGAAAGGGTAATATCTTACCTTTGTCGTGGTACCTGTGTTCTGCCCTGATTTTGTACGTGACAGAAAAAAGTAGCGGTCAAATTTCATAATAGTTTTTCAGAATATTTAATTGAAAAATTGCATGTACATTTTTGAAAGCCATTATTATTTTGTTTATGCACGAAGCATATTTCTGTCATAAGCTAACATAAATAAAAGGCTCACAGATGTGCTGATATACGGTGTTAAATTTTCTTCCGTTGTCCATCCGTCCGTCCGCCCATCCGCCGTCTATCCGCCCATCCGCCGTCTGTCCGGGAGAACGGGAGAACGTATAGTAGCCAATCAATGAATTGTGAGTCGAGTTCAACATTTTGCGAGGAGCAAAGAGACAGGTATCAATCGAAAGGGCTTATATCTTACCTCTGTCGTGGTATCCGTGTTCTGCCCTGCTTGTGTATGTAACAGGTATAAATTACAGTCAAAGGTCATGACCCTTCTTCAGAAGATTTTATTGCAAAATTGAATGTACATTTTTGAAAGTCATTATTATTTTGTTTATGCATGAAGCATATTTCGGTCATAAGCTAAAATATGTAAAAGGCTTAGAGGTGAGCTTATATACGGTGATATGTCTTCGTCCGTTGTCCGTCCGTCCGTCCGCCCATCCGCCGTCTGTCCGGGAGAACGGATAGTAGCCACTCACTTAGCTTATGACCGAAATATTATCCTACACTATTTTTCTTCTTCTATCATTTTTCTATAAATTTATTAACAGAGTTTGGTCTTCTGTACTTCACAACAGGTTTGGTTTGTTTGTTTGTATGGTGTTTTACGTCATTTTCAACAAAAGTAAGGTTATATATGACGGTCGATTTTTTGTGGTTTAGGCAGACCACCCACTTTTTCTGAGTAGAACCAATACTTTACACCTCCCGCCATCCGTAAGAATCTACATTTCCTCACTTACAAGTCGAGCTCCCATTAGGATTCGAATCCGCTGTTGTTGAAACAACTCAACAACGTCGTTAACCATTCGGCCACGGAGACGCTACAACAGGTTTGGAATATTTATCATCATAATAACGAACAACTTTTTACTCATAACCTAAATCAGCATGCTTTTGATATTCTTCTGTATATGATTTTTTAGGATTACCAAGAGACAAAGAAATGTCTTCAGTTATTGCTTGAAAGTCAGCATATATAACACACGGAACCATTAATTGTCTATCATAGTTTTCAAACTTAAACTTCTCGTTTTCTTCTGGCATGTTTATTGTTTGCTTACCATTAAATGAAAGACAAACAGGCTCATGCTTTGTTTGCACCCTTTCCGTTTTATATGTTTTTATTCCCAATTAAATGATGAGCACGTCTCGGATGCAGATTATGAAAATGCTAAACAAATATGGAAAGCATTCAATATTAAAAACATGGGAGAATATCATGACCTATATCTTAAAACTAATGTGCTGTAACTAGCAGATGTTTATGAGAACTTTAGAAAGATGTGTTTTGAGTATTACAAATAAGATACTTGCCACTACTTTAGTAGTCCTGGATTAGCTTGGGATGCATGTCTTATGATGACTGGAGTTCAGCTTGATTTAATAACTGATATGATCAATATTTGTTCATAGAAAAAAGGAGTAAGAAGTGGAATAAGTTATATTGCAAACAGATATTGAAAGGCTAACAATAAATATATGAAAAATTATGACAGTGAGAAAGAACGTAAATACATACCACACCTCATTGCAAATAACTTGTATGGATGGGCTATGTCCCAACCACTGCCTACTGGCACCTTTAAGTGGGTCAATAAGATTGAAAATGGAAAATCAAACTATTTTGTTGAGTGTAATCTTTAGTACTCTGAAAAACTACATGACTCACACAATGACTACCCTCTTGCTCCTGAGAGATTAAATATAAAAGACGAATGGTTATCAGATTATTGTAAGACTTTAAAGGAAAAGTTTAATTTAGGATCTAGTAAAGTTAACAAACTTGTTACAACACTAAAGGATAAAAAGAAATATGTTGTGCATTACAGAAACTTGAAACTGTATGAAAGGTAACAAAAATACATAGAATACTACAGTATGACAAATCAGAGAGATGCTAAATGTATACATATACTTTAACACTGCCAAAGGAACAGTTGGTAAAAGTGATTTTGAAAAGGATTTCTTTCTTTAAACTAATGAACAATTCATTTTTTGGTAAGACTATGAAAAATTTGAGAAAGAGTGTTAATGTTAAATTGACTCATGATGAGGAGGTCCTTTTAACATAAATATGCAGCAAGGCCTTCATTTATTTCTTGTACAATGTTTAATGAAAATGTATTTGCCATAAACAGAATAAAAGAAAAACTAATTTTAAATCGTCCTTGTTATGTTGGTATATGTATTTTAGACTTGTCAAAATATTTTATGTATGATTTGCATTACAACTACATTAAAAATAATTATGGTAAGAAAGCTTATTTGTTGTTTACTGATACTGATTCGTTGTGCTACGAAATTAAAACAAAAGATATATATGCAGATTTTTATAAGGATAAATAACTTTTTGAAATAGTGATTATGATCCGAATAGTTAATTTCATTTCAATGATAATAAACGAGTTATTGGTAAATTAAAAGATGAAACATTTGGAATACCCATTGTTGAAATTGTTGGACTACAAAGTAAGCTATATTCGTATATATTAGATAATGATACCGGTACAAAAATATGTAAAGGTATTAAAAAATGTCTTGTTAAACAAAATATAACGCATGATAACTATAAAAAATTATTTACAGCAACAGAAAGTTACCATGAAATGAAAGTTATTAGATCAAAAACGAACAACCTGTACAGTTATGTAATAAATAAAAAAATGTTTGTCCGCATTTGCGACAAGAGGTACATACTAGATAATGGACAAGATACATTTGCGTATAAGTAAGTTCTACGATAGAATATGATATGTATAGCGATGATGAAGACTACTGTCCGGTTCCGTCTGACTTTGTTTGAAGATGTCATAGGTTTTTATTTATTAGTTATTTATGATATGTATAGCGATGATGAAGACTACTGCCCGGTTCCGTCTGACTTTGCTTAATGATTTCAAATGTTTTAATTATTAGTTATTTATAAAAAGGGGACGGCGGATTAAAATAATCTAGCCTAGAGTATGGACAACATATTATTTCTGTTCAATTGATAGACCAGATTGGTAAGTAGTAGGCGTTTTCATCTTTGCATCGAGGACAGCTGGAGACAACTTGATAATTGCTTGTTTACCAGTCGCGAGGGGAAAACTGTCCTGGTACCCGCCCTTTCTATACTACTCGTATGGTCCCAGTTTCTAACAAATGTTTTGCCCCTAAACGAGAAAAACATGGGCAAAATAAACAAAATGGAATTTAGTTGGGAGCAGAGGTTATGAAGCCTGCGTATCACAGGTAACAGTCAAAATACTAAATTAAAAGGCAGGCAACATATACTAAGCGTGGTTAAACAATAAACCTTTAAAGGCTGCAGTGGAACCACCCGTTCGACATTCAAGTAAAATGACAAAAAAAATTGAGAATATACAACCGATGTCTATAAATATCGGGCTCAGCGATCTCCAAAGATCGAAATGAATAACAGTTCTGATTGCAAGCACGTGGAGACGTTTTACCGCCGCCACACTGCACAGGCAACGCTACTGCGATATATAAAAAAAGTATAAAAGGACAAATATGGAAATCATTGAACACGTTAAATACAAAAATGTTTGCTGTTTCGGTATGATTGAGACTGATAATGAACTGAAGTGAAAAGTGCTTGCTACCGTCCACGCGATCTACACTCCTCCTATATCAATTGAAGGATGATATTCATACTGACTACAGTGGTTGCCTAAGACATGAAGATGACAACGAACTTTTCAAATCTAAGGTCTGAACCTGGGGCTAGATGTCAAGTTCAAAACATCAAATTCAAAAAAATGAAAATTAAATCCACAGTTTGCAAACTATTTATGACATTTCTTCCATAGAATATTAGTAATGATATGGACCGAGTTTTGCAATTTAATAAAAGGATCCTACTCCATTGGAACTAATGGTCAAATGGATTATCATGCATTATTATTACCACTTAATGTAAACTCCGATTATAGCACTTGAAGGCTTGCGCTCATATTTGGCAAAATGCTTGCTTAGGATGTGAAGATGGCAAAATGAAATGTCTTACATGTTCTAAGCCACGATGTAGGCATACAATATGGACAGGGTTTTGCAATTTGATGTACGGATCCACCTCTTTTTGGGAGAGATCTTATGGTCATATATGTTCGGCATGCAATAATGTTTCCTTGTAACCTAAACTTCTCCTACATCAGCGAATGAGGGTGTTCGTATTGGGTAAAACGGTTGCTTATAATGTTATGTTTAAATAACATCAAACTTTTCGAATCCAGACTCCTAGTGCCAAAGATCAAGGACCAAAAGTAAAATTCAACTGAAATAAACATTAAACCCAGGAATCTCTATATTTCTATGAAATTTCTTTCATGCTATCTGTAATGATTTAGGCATAGCATACCGAATTGATGCGATTTGATGTAAGGATCCACATTTTTGTAGAAGTTCAGATGGGGTCAGCATGCCTATTTATTGTTACATCGTAACCTAAATCCTCCTACATTATATGAAGGAGAGAGGGGCAGTATTTTTAATGAACTGTCTGTGTAGATGACAACAAAGCATGCGAATCAAGGGTTTGTTTCCAAGGATTAGATGTCAAGATCAAAATGTCAGATTCACCAAAAATGAACATTTAACCCGCAATTTTCAATATCTGTCACGAATTTTCTTTAATTAATGATGATTATGATATACGTATATTATATGGAACGAGTTTTAACATCTATTCAATGATTGTGATCATATTTGGCACAGTGATTGACTATGATATATAGATTGCAACAACTGTTTCAAATCCGGGGTCTGATTTACAGGGGTCACGTTCAAAACGTATAATTCGCCAAAATGAGAATTCGCGCTACAGTTGCAAAAGTTATTAATGAAATTACTTTGCATTCGTATTGTTTCCTTATAGTCTGAACTCAGTGATTGGTAGCAAAGTGCAGATAATTGCAATTGTTCTCCATCGACTATCCTCTTGTTATGTCTTAATCACCTCAACAACACCATCTTCGGGATGGAAACATTTTTCGTTATATAGACACTTTTAATATTGAGTTTTGCTCATCCCAGGGCTAGAGGGCCAGACCGGTTGCAAGCATTTTTCACTATCGCGCATGAACAATCAATCAACGTAGACCGCAATCGACTCAGTCAATAACACCCATACTATGATTACTTCTTAATCTTTTCTCGTAACTCAATTCCATTTGGTCTATTTGTTCGCCCATTTATTTCTCGTTTAGTCCAAACATTTTGTAAGAAACTGGGACCATGGACTTGTATGAAAATTCCACAGTGAAGGTTGCATCTTCATCGCCATTTCCATACCATCTTAGGGATGGTTCACATTTGTTTGTTATTGACACGTTGAATATTCTATTCAATCCGGGGTTACAGGGCGTGAACGGTGGCAAGAAAGTTTCAATATCGTCGATGAACTCCATCAAAGCGAGACTGCAAACTTTGTTATATTGATCTAGAGTTCCAAATGTCCCACCGACGGATCCACGCACGTACGTTTAAAACAGGTTCTAGGGCGCACCAAACATCATTCTTATCATTTTGCCATCCGAATAAAACTAAGGTAATGAGGTACTCAGAGGGTAAATAAAGACATCTCTGTCAGGCTATACATTTTTTCCAAATAAAACAATATATCATTTCATATGTCATCCTTATAACATATGTCGGCATGCTATTGTTTGGTATACGATATTAAATATTTACACACTCCACAGAGCGTTGATTTAATATGTTTAGTATCAATGATCGTTGGAGAAATTGGATTATATCTCATCAGTTTTGCTCGTAAAGTACTGTAAATTCTACTTCCTTTTTTTTGTTTGTTTTGAAAGCAACGATGTTATCGTGTAATGGCATATGATTTACCCATGGTTATGTCATAAAAGGTTGCTAGATATCACATGTAACAAGCAAACGTAATTGATGGCATTTTGATGTATAATGTAGATTATAAGATTAACGCGGCCTTCATTTAATTTAGCTTTAATTTGCACTTATGACTTTTTCTTCTGAAAAACTACAAAATACATTTTGAATAGATTTTTCTTTCTAATTACAAGCACTCCTACAGTTAGATTGAGCATAATGATATCTGTATTATCTGACAAATATCACGACATCATTCGGTCTTCTTTTGTCGGTCGTCTGCCTGTCTCGCTTGCAATATCCAACATACTTGATCATGATTATAGCAAAGGCGATGTTCTACATCTCTAATGAATAAGTATATATCCTGTGAAACAACTAATAAATACCCTGTTATATTATATAAAAATGGCTTTCAACAAGTATGTTTGCTTTCAATTTAGAATTTTAACCACACATTGGCAAGCACTAAAACGCATTCCCTTACAAGTGAACGTATATTCATATTTATAATCTCACAAATGTTACGAAGTATTGACGACATATCTTCAAACAAGTGAACATTTCTTATAGATCCAATGACTTGACCTCACCTTATGCGTGTACTTAGAGATATGCTGGTGGATGTTATATTGAATTATAGATGATAACATTGATGACAATAGTTTCAGTATTAATGATGTACATGTAATACATACTTTTATAAACGTGTTTTATGATGCCCATGCTTCATCCAAGCTTTTACTAAAAACTAAAAGCCAATTGGTTTCACAACGTAAATGATTTGATGGCGAATCGAACATCTTAAAAGTCACAAAAAACTGGTGTCTTAGGAGGTCGAGATAAGCTACATCAGATGGCAATCTACATGAATTCCAATCTGCAAAAACTGATTTCAAAGACATATGCACTAAAGAAATGAACACTTAAAAAGATCATTTCTTGATATTATTGCTATATATGTGACAACCCTAAGTAATTTTGGAGTAATATCAAATCGTGTACGTCGAACAAGAAAGCAACTCCAAACATAATAAGCGATGAGTGGTTTTAAATTAATAATTTTAAAACTGCTTCAACCAGTTTTACTTGGCCGATGACTACAGTGTTGCCGTTGGCAAATATTTGACTGTGGGCGACGATGTGGATCTTAATGAGATAAATGCATCCATGGCCTTGATGGTAAATCACTTCTTTTGAAACTATTTCAAATTTCACATTAATTCTCGATTAACCGTGGTATTTAGTGCCAGAAATTGACAAGAAATCAACGTTGGAGTCAAGCAATTTAGTGAGATACCCTAATTCCCTAACCCTAATGTTTCAGAATCCTTATCCAAATATTCTCAACAGCCTAGATAACAATTATTAAGGAAATAGGAGTATTTTATCAAACATAGCCAGCCCATAATGTTCAGGTGTAATTTACGAGCTATAGTACATATTCAAAAAATAACTTGAAACAGAAAGCTTTCAATACATAGGATGTTTTAAACATATTTATTTTGAAGACGATAACTTGTCATATCAATATAAAAAGATTAAACAAAGGATTATGTGTGGTTTTACCAAAACGCCAGATTTAAAGTATATAAAGGTAATTAATGAAACAATAGCCGTAATTATGAAACAATCGGTGGGAATGCCAGGAACTAATTATTCAGCTTTTATGATCATTTTGATAATCCGTGACATGGATTATTTTTTTAGTGTTGCCGGACTATTTCATTAAAAGAAATCACAAAACGCCGCCATTTTCTTTTTGTAAAAAGGTCCATTCAGACCGCAGTTATCGATTTTACACGTACCAAGTTAAGAGTGAACGATTTTGTAAAGTGTCAGTATTGAATTACGTCATCAATACGTAGAATGTCTTTACACGTTTGTAAACGTTGAACAAAATGAGTTTTATAGCTAGGATCTGATGCAGAGTGTTCACGCTGGGATAAACAATTGGACATATACACAGGTTTACGTAATGAAGGAAACAGTTGACTGTCTTAGAACTCTGCAGACAAATAACACGTGAGTTCAGTTGTGTAAATGTGTAACTCCTTTTTTCCCGTTTGTTTCTGCAGTGTTTTCAATTTGAAATTTGCTAAGCACATTGTTTCAGACGACACACTATGTAAACAGTGATCAGAACTGGATCAACCGTGACAGTTGTTGATTTCATTGAATTATTCATATAATTCCTCTCTCAGAATCATTCTTGTTTGTTTGACATGACCTGAAGGGGGCCTATGGTATGGATATAATGGCCCGTGTTAAACCACACATTGCTGTATGACCATGGGACACAGCAATTCCTACTTCCTCTACTTCCTCTTCCCTGCCACTCCCTCTACATTTGCCCACAGGCAGCCGGCGCATGCACCTCCCCCACACCACCACCACTACCCCTCTCCCTCTCTACTACCCTCCTCCCGCATATTTTCTCTACAACACCACTGAAAAATGTGTTCAAAAATGTGTTCAATGAAATGCTAAATACCACAGAAAATTGAATCGTTTGATTATAAATTACCTTCTATTATTGTGATTGTCTAGAAAAAAAGACACACTGCCTCCCAGTTCTATTTTATGTGATTGACTGTGCTAAAGCTCGTCAAGAGCTTATGTTGTATTGTTTATATGTCTGGCCGACTCAAAATAAAGCTTATCTTATCTTAAAGTGGGGCATCTGTGTACTATATGGACACATTTTCTAATTAGAAACAAGAATTGAATACATAATTATTAATTAGATCTATTTAATTTCAACGAAATGTTTAGATGGCATTTGCGTTTATACACTGTGTTTTTTTCATAGGGAGACATGATGCCTGCATCTTACATATTCTGATCTGAAATGCGACTCTTGGTTGGATGAGGTGCGGTTGAAGGAGCTCACAAAAACAACATGGATTTCATAGAGGTTAATACCAGTTGTTGTACGCAGATCTTATTTATATGGTGGGGAAACGTTTCACATCAACGCCAAACAAATATGAATAAATTATACTTTTCAAGGCAAAGTTTCCAGGTGTTTTAAGTAGATTTATTCAATAATTAATAATTTATCATTGAATAAATCTTGAAAAGTGGAACTGAGAGACATGTATTAAAGCATGATATGGATCTTAAACAATACATAGAACTAATACAATTTGTTTTAACATGTTTAAATCTGCAGCCACTGATTTTTTTCTTTATTTAATGTTCTCGTGGTTGAAATACAAGTCATAGAGTAAACAAAAAATGATAACAAATAGTCGATCTACTGTAACTGACCCATTTTTGTTGACGATGTTACAGTAAACACGGGTATTGTTTTATCTGGCCTATTGCAACTGATTAGAGGTTCTATATCAAATATATATTGTGTATATTTAATATTAACAGTGATCAAGTTTTAGTATTTCATGTACAGCAGACATTTAAGGTGCAATACTCAGTCTTTGCATTTGTTTTATTTTTCAGATAAGTTGCTGCCAGTTTCACAAATCACACGTTAACGGTATACAACTGTAATGGAGCCAAATTTTGAAAAATAAATTGAATGGATTATCTTGAACTGCATCTACATGAAATATGACCTGACAATTTTTCTTGTAATGAACACTAATTGGGGCTCATGCTTTTCATCAGGATCAGTGCATGCTGGTTTCCTCCCACATAAATTAAATACCACTTTTTAGCTGTCATCCGTGCCAATGAAAGTGATGTGAAAATAGTAGTTTTGCTTATCCCGTACTCGATAAAAAAAACACATCCATTCAAGAAGGTGAATAAGTACTGAACTAACAGTACATAACCGAGCATACATGTCTACATTTGTGCAATCATTAATATTAATTACTAGACTAGTGAAAAGCAAATTGTTGTTATATATGACTAAACTGTTAATAATATTGCACCAATAATTTATTTAAACATTTGGTAGAATAATGAAGCAAAAAAGGATTATTATTTAAAATGGTTTTTAATTATATGCGGGCAAGTTTAAAGTGAAACGGATACTGAAATAATACATCAAGATGCTAAATGTAATTTGTACAACTATAATATCATTGAACCAATTTAAAGTAAACCAAACAACTTTATTTTTTTGGAACTTGTAAATGTATACATTTCACTCTGGTATATCTTGCAATTGTATTTGATGTTTGACATGCGTATTTACTATTAAACAAATGATCACTATTTCAGTTGAATGAGCTAATTAAATCCTGCGAATATCCAATATTTACTACAATTTACCTCCCTATAATATATATATTTTTGTGGGCATGGCAGACACGTAGGGATCACTTTGTCTGGCTTCTTTAATGAGCAACCTATCTTTGTAAATTATTAACCTTGAACATTATTTTTTATCACATAACTTGCAGTGTGCGAGTGTAATAAACGTTATCATAATACACTAATGTAAAACATATATATGCAAATGAAGGCTGTATCGTCTTTTCCGTTCAGCTTGGTGTGCAAGCGCAATTGTCACCTCAACTTCCATTAACATTAAAATACTGGATTACGGAAATTGATATTTTAAAGGTTGTTCGGTGTTGTACACAGACCGTAGCGACAAACAAATCATTTGATGACTCTATGTAGGCAGTTACATTAATAAATATACGTTTTGTGTCATGTTTTGACTTATTTTATCAATAAAATCTCACATCTTGCCTATTTAATATTGAATTTATTAAACACTTCAAACGGATGCTCAGCATAGCCTAAGGTGAATCATAGCAATTTTATCCAACTTGTTTAATAAATTAGATATTCCAGCACTCGTGTAAGATCCTCTATTACCTTTGTTCATGAAACTTTACACACATCTTCATCTAATATGTTACACGTATTAAATAAATCTGAATCAAAAAGACTAAATTTCATTTTGGCAGAGTTATGCCCCTTTTCCTTTTAAACCTGCAATCTAACCTTGCTCGCAACTTGAGCAAAATATTGACATTATGGTGATGAAACGTGATACAGTTCTTCCTGCAAATATAAATTATTCAATGCCCTTGACATGTCCAAATAACTCATTTTGGCAGAATTATGCCCTTTTTCATAAAAGTTTAACCGGCATCCTAACCTAGCTCATAACTTGGTAAACTATTGATCTATGGTCATGAAAATATTAATAAAGTTCTTCCTGTACTAGTTGATCCAAATTAGAGTAACATCATTAGGTTGTTTTTCAGTTGCATATTCAATGGTAATGCGCACTAAACTAGTCCTGAAAGAATCTATACTATACTACTATCTTGATTTATCGAGGATAACATAAATTTGTCTTACAGTCAGTCTGAAATATGGTCCTCAAACAAAAAAGATTTTACAATATATGTACATACATTTGCTGAAACCATGTTATATATATTAGCATAACACATGCCTATAAACTGTATAAACTATTAAAAATAAAAACGCACAATAATTGCTAAGATGAATAAAACTATGAGCTTTAACATATGAATAATATCAAATTTACTGATATCTGTCTTTTTATACAACATACAAGCTAATCCACCACGAGACAATATACATTTTAGGTAAGTAGTTGATTTTAGTAGCGCATATTCATCCCATTGATAAACAGCATACACGCTAAGTCCACCAAAAGACAAAATATGTTTTTACGAATCCAGGTACAATTTTTAAAAACTCAATAACCCCTAAAACTGTTGAGAACCCTAATTACTCATATTTATCTGCGGTAAGACAACATACAAATTAATACACCACAAGACTATAAGTTTCAAGAATCGTTAAAATTTCAAGGGTGATATTTTCGCAAGCGTTTGAATTGGTGAGAATGATTGTGTTGATCGTCTAATTTCGATTGTGAGAGTGGAAATCCTTGTGTGACTCATTCATTATCCTACGGAATGTTTTGATGTATTTCTGATGATTCATTATCATGTGAATATAACCATAAAAGCAAATTCTATTTGGGCATGTTTTAGAAAAAACAAGGGCCATAACTCCGGTTTTAATGATCCGATTTGACTGATTTTGGAACTTGTCCGAGCTATCATTGATATTAACAATCTGTACAAGTTTGGTAAATATCAAATAATAAATGAAGGTGCTAGAGTGTTCACAGGGCAAAATATGGCATTTCCCAGCAAATCAAGGGCCATTATACTCTGGTGAAACTAATCCGATCTGGCTGGTTTTCGAACTTGTCCCAGCTTTCATTGATATAAAGACCTAGGCCTGGCTAAGCTTGGTAAAGATCCGATTAATAATGAACGTGCTAGAGTGTTCACAAGGCAAAAGTTAACGGACGGATGGACGGCGATCAACTCGTTATCCCATAAGCTCTGCTGGCCGGGCTAACAAAATCATGCTTTTGTTATTTCAAAACTCCATCTTATATTAGAGTTTAATCTACTTTTTCAACCAATCAGTTGTCTCCGTATTTCAAATACATGCACCAATTATTCATGAATATTTTACTACCATCGCTCTTCACGATTACGAGTGTGACCTATATAGAGACTATACACCTCTAAAACACTAAGTCGGATAGAGGCTATGAAGAGAAATCGTCACCATTAAGAAATCGAAAGGGAGGTAGCGAATCGAACCTGTATTTTGGGTCATACTGAAGCAGGTATAACGAACTGATCCCGCTTGATGTATTTTGCACAAACTAGACAAGACAGGTCATTTAAAAAGAAAGGAAGACCTGTGTCCATCTCATAAGCCCACGCTGAAAATGACGTAAACCTCATTCAACCAACCATCAACATATAACTGGAAAATGTTTTCATTTGCACGGATACTCCTCTTAGCGCTGTCAGTCACAGATACAGCTCATTCTCATCGACTTTTTTTTAGTATGAACATGTTTTTCCATGCCATTTGAAAGTTGTACGATTTACTAAATGAGACATCAGACGGCCAGACAAGGGTAACACTATATGCCATGCCCGCTTTCGTGGAGGGGTATTTAAACAAGGACTACCTTAATTACCACCAGAGTATTCTGTTAATCTTTAGTGCTGTCACTTGATCCGAGACTGAGTCTCGGTTGAGGGACGATTGTTTTACCACCTGTTTTGTTTCATTAGGGGACTAGTCCGGGATCTTTCTAAGAACCATTTTTGTGTGATTAGACATTCAGGGCAATCATGGTAGGGGGTTGAGGGGTGTGACAGTATTTAGCAGGGTACACGTAAATGGTCGATTACCAATACTGCTTTCTTCTTAGGTCTGAGGTTAAGGCGCTGGCACGGTAACAAGTATACTGTTGTTGTTTTAATCACAATGATGATACATGCAATGGATTTGAGTCCGAGGCCTCGGTAATTCAGTGGATAAGATGTTGCACCTAAGAGCTGGGATCGACACCTGGGGATGGCATGTCTGATGGGAATAGTTATCTCCATCTCCTCTCCATCTGAGGTTGTTGTTCCAATCAATAAACCCATAGTTCATATTGTTTGAGTCTATATAATCCAAATGACCTTACAGACTGTCAGTCATATGTGAACCCATATAACCACATTATTTTAGGTGGGGAAAGCGGGAGGGGTTGGGGTGAGCGGAGTCGGAGGGATAATAGCATATGTTGATTTTTTTAAAGGGCTCCCCGACCAAAAACAAACAAACAAATATAAGCACACGCATCTTTTAGAATGAAGAAGGCAAACATTAACCGCGTACATCATTTAACAATGTGAAACTTTTAAAATCCCATATGACGTCACATTGTAACATGTTGACTTTGGGAAAACACGGTATTGTGATTTTTGCAAAGTTTTTAATAAAATTAGAATTTAAAAGATCTATCATGTTCACCGATTTATTTATAAACATGTAGCTGCTGATTGACATTTTGTTCATTACCGTTTATAAGCTAATTTCAGAATTTATCACGCAGTGAGCTGACCTCTGTATACCTATATGTGCTCACACAAAACAACGTTCGAAACGCTTGCGTAAACTAGTGACCACAACGTTTTTTGGGGTAGCAAAAAGTACTTTTTTCAAATTTTCTTAAAAAATTAAATACTGCTAGAGGAAGGATTAAACTCATCGTTCATGTTCTTGTCTTTTTTCTCACTGTTAAAACCTCCATAAAAATTGAATTACAAAATACAAATAACTGAAGTCGATCGATAAACAGCCAACATTTTCCTATTTCAATGTAAGGGCGGTCATGAAACGTTTTTTGGGGTAGAAAAAAGTGCTTTATCCAAATTTTAATGATATTTTGCAGGCTTGTAGAGGACGATTTTTTCTTGACGTTAATGCTTTCGTCTTTTTTCTCTCTATAAGAACAAATTGTAATTATCAATTTGATTAAAAGCTCAAATTTCACTTAAATTTTCGAAACAGTCGGCGATTTTGTAAATGCCTAGAAAACGTGTTTTTAATAAAAAGTAATCAGACTATATAAATCATTATAATATGTTCTTATGTATATTTACTTGTTTATATACCCGTCGTGGCGCAGTCGGTAGCGCGGCGGATTTGTAACCGGAGGCCCCGGGTTCAATCCTCCGTGGTGCCACTGAGTTCCGTCGGTGTGTTCTTGGGCAAGACACTTTCCCTTAGCCTCGTCCGTCGGATGGGGACGTAAACCGGGCGGTCCCGTGTATCGGTCTATCCTCCGAGCACGTTAAAGAACCATAGGAATCTATTCGATAATAAGAGTAGGGCAGGTTCCCGGATCCTATGTATCCTTCCCCTCTCTCTGGGGCGGCTCTAAATAACCTATACTGTGTTGATGAGCCGTTAAACAACATTCAATTCAATTATATACCCGTTGACGGGCATTTTGATACATAGTTTATATTACTACCATATCATCCCTTATTTGTAAATAGTTTTATCTTGATATATTTACATTCATTTTTAATTACTACTTCATTTCTTCACCTTTCATCAGTTTTTGCGCACAATATGACCTATTTATGTGTCGACGTGCCGTAAAACACCATTCATTCATTCATTCATTCAAATTTACCACTGTCTAGTAAAAGCTATAACCATTTTCTCATCAGAAATCAGAACACCCAAATGCAATGGCACCGTAGGTCCGCACAGCACCACAAACAAAGAGCAATTAACAGGACAATAAACAACACAAGGAGTGGTGAAGACAGAGTTACTGCCTTGAAACGGTCAGTAGGCAATGTGACCTACTGGTTAGCTTAAATCGATTGTATGTGTCTTCAGCGCCCAAATTGACAAGACATTGTAAATAAAAGTACATCACATCAAAAGGAAATCTCTAACAATAAGGTCCACATCCAGAAAAATTAGCAAACGATACACGTATATGTAAATATTTGTAAAACAAATACATAATTTGAAACACCTCAGGATGTATCCAGAATTGTAATTAACAACCACAGCAGTTGCAGCCAAAGAGAAACCCAATCTAAGGTACAACCAGAAAACCTTAGGGGCAACATTTCATGAACCAGCCTCCCCTTTCAGGGTTTCAGAAGGTACATAGAGTCCCAGAGGTTGTCCGGTCATCTAACAAGAGGTGTCAGTCACCAAGTATGAAGTGCGTTGCAATACTAAAGGGGAGTATCCTTTTTTGATGAATTTCCTGATTAATTGTGTAAATCAGGAAATCCGTCAGAAGTTTATAGATCACATCTCCACAGAATAAATTTTGTGATATTCCTAGCTGCAGAAAAGTTTTTAGGTTGATGTTGCACTTCTCCAGTAGGGTTTCGTTGCGGCGATAGAGCGATAACAAAAACCTTGCTGAAGAAGTTTAATAATTTGATTTCGATCATTGAAGTCATTAAAATAGTTACACGCGAAACAACGGTGAACAACGACATCACTATAGAACATCTTTTTGTTTTGAGAAAGTTATACATGTTGCAGTCGGAGCTATTAGCCACTTTCGCAACCGGTTCTTAAGGAAAGTTTTGTTTACAATACGACCAGAAAGTTTCCATTTCCTTTGACAATAGTAAAGGCTTTTTCACTTTCCTTATTTCATTCGGCTCTCTTTGTTCACTGGATTATGTTTTTGTCCTATACCTGTCCTTCTATACAGTTGTCAAATAATAGGTATATTTGTGATGTTCACATTCATGTTGATATATGTGAAACAAAAGTCTCGAAATGTTCAAATTCATGGAAAAAATCTCATGTAATATGTGCTCCCAAAAATTGACTGTACTACATGTATTCCTAAGAAAGCTTTCGATACAAATATTCTCGGAACCACTGTTTCTGAAATACTTTTCAATGCACACAAGGAAAGACAAATTAGGCATATGAAATGAATCTAGTCAAATAACAAGCTCCTCGAATTCTTCTGGGCTGATTTTTCATGTATCACGTATTAAAAATGTGGATCGGTGTTCACTTTCTTCCACTGTGAACATAAAGTTTAGGATTTGATATTGCATTCACTCTAAACTTCTCATACATGATTGCATCAGCGTTACTTTCAACACAATTCATCGATGGAAACACTATGGTGGAAATGCTTTGATTCAAAATTAAAAAGCATACCTAGAAATCTCAGTAGTTGGATCCGGAATTACTACTCCATGATTCTTCTAGATCAACTGTATTACTGTGTGTATGTATGAATGGCTATTTTACCATATTTCAGTCATATCACGACGGTGTTACTTGTAGCAGTGAGCTCAATCATTAACTCAATAGTGCGGCCTGCTGGAATACCTCGCTGTACCCACCCGGTCAAATTATTCTGATACCAGGCCAATTTTTATGAAGTATTTAATGTGACTCAGTCGAAGATTGAACCCACGAACCGCCCGCATGCGAGGCAAATGGTCTACCACTTAGCCACCATCGCGGTATTTGCAAATATACCGTTTATAGAATCTTTCTGAAATCTTCATAAATTCTATAGGAATAGTTGCGCGAATAGAACAAGTCATGTTTTCAGGAGTGGCATGTTGCAGAAACACCATGGCCAATATGTTTGCCTCTTGTAAATATTATTTAAAATACATAATATTAAAAAATAAAACGTAGTTAATAACGTTCAAAACTATATCTTTCTTCATTTTTCACTGGTAATCTGCTCGTCTGAATTCAATTTCAGTGGTCATGTCTCATTAGCCAAAAATAAAAAAGGATGATAATTTACAAATCGTTTGCATGTAGATACCAATAATGCATCATGTTTTTTACACAAAACACACTGATATTGGATATTTTCTTGAATTTCTCACTTCGCACCATAATTTAAAAATGTCTACCCTCGATTTTTTTCTTCTTAGAGGGTCCCCTGCAGGATTCCACAGAGAAATTTAGGGGACATATAAATGCACACAGGACTGCTATCAGCTGCTGTATCATATAATCGATCCAGTTAAATAATCTCTATACGAGGGCGTTCATTATATAATGAAACTATGGTCCTAAAATTTAAGTATGGTCCATTGTTTTAGTTATTGATACGGATTATGTTAAAATTGACTTTCCCCCATTAATTTATCAAGATTCAGATACTTCCATCCTATAAAAATGTGTTTTGAGGGCATTTTTTAAGACATGTAAATGATACTGAACACGCCAAAAACGGAAAAAAACTATTTTGACTAAAAATCTGATTTCGACGGCCAATATGGACTTCTTTTGCCTAAACCACAAACTTTTATATCTTCCATATTTAAATGTTGGTAGTTTTTATTTGTAATGTGTTTATGTTTGTGTTGATTGCTTCTTAAATGTTGTCAGTGCGACACAATTTGGCTTAAATTTTATTCTAAAAAAGCGAACAGCAACTTCAGGCTTTAATATTTTTGGAGCGGTGTAACTAAAATTGTTGATTTTATATTAAATCTTTAGAGTGTCCCTTCAATTCATTACCCATATATTTAAAACCATTTTCCGTCATATCTTCAAACTGATTTTGACTATTATTTTTATTGGAATGTGATATTTTCAGGTCTTTTATATTTCCAAGAAAATGGCATTTCTTGCCTTGGACTATATCGATGTTTTGTATTGAAAACATCGTTTACGTAATATTTACACATACTTCTAGTTACAACAAAAGTTTTATGAATCCAACATTACGACCTATGCAAATTCATTAAACTTTTCTGCCGCTTTTTAAGGCAGTGCATTATATAATGAACGCTCCTCGTATAATGGTAAATAGCAAAAAACATTTTGTGTGTTGAACAACTATGTCAACCTGGATTTATGATAGTTGTGCTGTGCTGAACATTTTATTTATATTGAATATGGAATAAAATATCTGTTGTTTTTTTTGTTTTTTTATTTGTATATTAGTTGTGTGTGTGTGTGTGTTTGTGTTGTTGTGTTTTTGTGTGTGTGTTTTTATTCAAAATAGTTGACCACATTTATTTTTA